>JARJLF010000203.1:0-295871 GCA_029378395.1 Mycena leptocephala | reverse complement strand
ATTCAAAGGACCGTGAAGCTGAAAATTAAGGCATGAGCTCAGTTTGTAGTAGGCGGGAACTTGCGGCAGCTTACCAAAGGCCCAAGATAAATGTCATACGCTGCCCCCGAGAGCCTTGAGTCGCTCTGATCAAGGTTGATGGAGCTAGATGGGAAAATGGTGAAAATACGCCACGAGCGGGTCATGAAAATAAATCACCTCAGGTGGTCTCTCGCGTGGTCCAGGGCGAGCGCACAGAGCGTGATGCTCATTGTCGAGGCCCTTGACGCCCTGGCGCCGTAGAATTTGTAATAAAATGACGAAATTTATTCAAGGGCGGTGAAGCTGAAAATCGAAGCATGAGCTCGGGTGGTAGTGGGCAGAAGCTTGCGGAAGCTTACCAAAAGCTTAAGATATATGTTATACTCTGCGCCCGAGAGCCTGGAGGCGCTCCGATTAAAGTTAATGGAACTGGATAGGAAGATGGTCAAAATCGGTCAAAATCGGGTCATAAAAAAATTACCTCGAGCAGTCTCTCGTGGTCCAGGCCGACGCGTAGAGTAATGAGATAGGTTTTGAGGCTCCAAAAATGGTCCAGTCAGTCGCACTGAGCGACGTATATTTGGGATAGGGTCCAAGTCAAATGCGAGGGTCACAAAGTTTTAGTGATTAGTGGGTGGAGCCACCGAGCGTACGAGTGTACAGAGGCTGCAAGAGCAATCGAATAGATTTTTTCAGCTTGAGAAGCCATTGAGACCCGCGCCGAGCGATTGACACTCGGGGAGGGTCAAAATGACCGCGAGGGCCAGACGTTTTGGGGCAAGGGTCTATGGCGCCACTAGGCACACATCAGTCCAGGCGTTCCGGGAGAGCAGTGGAATTGGCTATGAGAGCTGGAAAACGGGTGGGTTTCCATGCTGAGCCACTTGTAGGTGCCAAGGGTCAGCACGCGGGTCAGTTTGCTTGGAACCCATCGAGAGTGCCAACGTCGACGAGCGATCTACACTCGTTGACGGTGATGATAGTGATGGTCAAAGGCAAGCCCGTCAGCGAGCGATCTACACTCGCTGTCGGACTTGGTGGTGGGAGAGGTCAAGCCGCCTGTCACGACCTTCTGTCACACCCTGTGACCTTGTGCCGCAATAAATCCAAAAAAAAATCATACAAAAAAATTCTACGCGGCCAGAGCTCTCAAGCTTCTTAAGATACTGGCAGATATACACAATAAATTGATTCATTCGTTTGCGCTTACATGTTTGATAATATACAGCAAAAATGATGATATACGCCCGGCTACGGAGAACGACCAAAAAACGACTAAGAACAGCGTGCGATCTCCACATCATGAGGTGGACCGTGCATCAGCAGATAGAGTGTCGGCGATGCTGGCAGCGACTCTCTCATAACCCTCCCAGCATGTTTTGACTTCCTTCCGATACTTCAGGTTGTGCCTCCAGTCGGCTTGGCGTTTCACAAGGAAAACACCTTTCTCGAAGTGTCCCAGACGTTTCTGAAAGAAATCGACTTCGCATTGTGGCGTCCACCACGCTAGGTCTAGACTTCCCCGTGCCCACGCGCTCGGTTTGGGCCACCATGAGACGATGGAGGTCTGCTCAGTGTCACTTTTCGCGGATATGTGTCCTAAATTCGAGTGTTCGTCAAGTAAAGACGTGTCATGCAGACAATACATACCCTGCCCTCCCTGCTTCAAGCCTGAACCGAAGAATAAGTACTCACGAAACGACACGGACAAAGTTACATACCAGTCGAAACGTGATAAACGCCGCACAGAAGATCGATTTCATGATCTGAAAGCTTGTCGTGCCAATAGGCGTGTTTCGATTCTCCGTCCCACAAGCAATCCCCGACATTGTAGATTTCGTCGTCGAATTGGTGGAAGAAGTCGTCGTCTGAAACCTCTGACCTTGCGAGCCGCGCTATTATCCCGCCGTACTGCAAGGCGATGCGACCACGCGCAGTATGAAGGAGCTTGAGATCGCGCTGAGTGGTGTACGCGTTGTAGTCATGCTTGTCGAATGCATATTTGTTGGGGCGAAATCCCAAACCCGAAGTGGTATTTCGGAAAGCCCTCGTAGCTGGTGTCTTTGACTCCGGCATGATTTCGGCGCTGATATAGGCATGCCAGAATGGCATGCCTCGGGCCAGGAAATGTCTGGCAACGTCCTTGATCTCTGGACCCCACCGTTGACGAAGAACCTCTAGAAAGTCTGTTGCTCGGGGAATCAAGAGGACCTCGCTTCCGATCCCGCTGCCGATTGGGCGAAGCACATAGTATAGATGTTGCTGGGATGGGTTGCGCATGCTCCTGAGATATTCCCTCCCAAATCTGAAAGGCGAGATAGGTGCAAAGTGCTGATGATAGTCTAAGAGCTTCTTGTCTATGTTGTTGACGGAACGCGCCTCAGTACACTGTCCAAAGAAAATTCTCAGTGTATTGTCTAGGCCTTTCTGCGAGGCCAATTCGTTGCCGATATCTGTCATGCCCACCACATTGGCCAGGTCCTTCGAGTCGAGATATTTTGCAGGTGGATCACGAGCGACGAACTCCTCGGGAGTTGAGGGTATCACAAAACCAAACCGCCTCTGGACTGTGTCCAAAAGACTATCACCAACCGACTCGTACTCGGGCTCCTCTGTTCTGAGAGTCACGCCGAACCTCAGGTAAACTAGGTTCACGCAATTCTGCGAGGCTTTGTTGCATTGGCGCTCCGGTATGTCGGATTCCGTGAAGTCCGGACCGAGGTCCTGAGGCACATCCACGATCGGCCGCTCGATGTCGTGAGGGTGCTGCTCTCGTATGACCTCCATGTTGGTGACCTCTGGAGGTAATCGCGATTCCATGTCGATGTTTTGCGGGAAGGTCGGATCCCCAACGTCCATCTCGTCGTCACTGTCATCGTCAGGAGGGTGGTCATAACCTTCTCCAAAGACCGGGTCATTTTTCTCGAAGAGCTCGCAAAGATCCCACTGATTGTGAATTGGGTCGAAACGACGCTGGGGACCCGGGTAGTCAGCCCAGACATCGGCGAAGTTGCCTCGAGTTGTGGGTTGACGGATATAGTGTCCATCTTGTTTTTCCCAGACAAAAACGAAGGATTTTGATGGGACCACACCCCGTTTCGCGTTTTCTGCACGCTGCGTGCGTCTCTGCCGGTCGGCGGACGACTCAGTCGCCATCTTTTTCAAGTTTCTTGCTCTTCGTCGAATGAAGAACTCCTCGATTGTCTCGTTGATCTTTTGCTCGCTGTTTGGAGGAAGAGGAGGGAAGGGCAGCCGCGACCGAGGAGTGGTCCTTTGGAGGGAGGGCAGTAGCTGCAACCGGCGCCAATGCCGGCGTGTAGGGGTCTCGATACCAAACCAACAAGTCGTGGTTGATAGCCCATCGGCTGAATTTCAGATCCCCACGCGATGAAACGAGGCGTTTTAGCTCATCCGCGTCCGGTACGAACTGCGCAAATTCTGTAGGGACATCCACCGGGCTGATTTGTCGCGGTAGTTTCCCCCAAAAAAGATATATCGGGATCGGGCAGTTGGATTTGAGAATCGTTCCCAGTAGCCACTCCATCTCGTGATGCTGCTCACGTTCTGTAGGATTCAAATCTTCAGGGGATTTAATACGATACAGCGCTCCGACGCGTTCCGTTTCCCAGATGCCAGCCGATGATTTCTCCAGATAGTCCAAGAACGTCGCATGGACACCTGTATTCGCGGTGACCTCGCGGCGCCAATCCACACTATTGCCTGCGGCAAGCTCACTAGCCTCCCAACACTGTATGCACCAAAGGCCCATCGATACGTAGCCGAGCAGAGGGAGGAAATTCTCTATTGAGCGCCACGCGCCAAAGCGCGCCGCTGCCTCGGTCCGGAACTTGTGCATGAATTTGAAGCGGGCAGGGAAGAACCAAGGCGACACGAGCCTTGGAAAGCAACGCGGAGGCGCCAACCGAAACAACTCCTTCCCCACTTGACGGAGGGTGTGTTCCAAGTCCAGCCAATTGTCGGCGACATCCGGATGAAGGCAAAAACCTTGGTCCCCGTCCTTGATAATCTGCAGCTTGTGACGGGGACGGTCGAGGGCTTGGAACAACGGATTGCGCCACGCATAAGATTTTGGAATGAAAAGCAGATATGCATGGGTGATGGATAGATACCGTGGTTCGTAGAAGTTGGGAATCATAACGGTCGAATCAATCGGCGGAGCTTCCTCTGGGCTAGGGGTACGGAGTACGATGTCGGGAGAGCCGCAATGCACAGTGTACAACTGCTGCTTGCAGGCGTAGTGCCCAATAAGACGCCCATGGGGCTAGAAACCGAACGGTAAGTATTCAATTTGCACTTAGATATCCAGACAGACACATACCAGAGCAGAAGCCATCTATGTAGATCGAGAGCTGGCTGGATACGCAAGACAGGAAAGTGGTTCGACGCGTTTTGCACGCGTTTAACTCCTCAATGAGCACACGCAATGTACAAGATTGCTCGGGGATTTACCCCGGGGAATCAGTGACTATGGCGCGTGAAGGCTAGTTGTGAGGTAGACTCGATTGTCAAGGGATTTACCCCTGACAGTTGAGAGGTAGGCGATTACCGAGCGATTTACACTCGGAAATCGTGGAGGTGAGTGGCGAAGTGAAAATGAGGGTCACGGGACATACGGCTCACGGGTAATGCTTACGGGTCACGGGTCACCGGCTAGTTCTTTAACCGCAACTTGCTCCCGACCACAACGGTCGTGCGTTTCTTGGGTGCTCGTCGCCCAACAAACGCCTTCCGAACTCGTGCTTCTTGAGTGCTTGTCGCTCAACAAATGCGCCGCCTTCCGAACTCGTGTTTCTTGAGTGCTTGTCGCTCAACAAATGCGCCGCCCAATTTGCCCCGCTGGCGCTACAGCGTGGCCCACCGCTTTTCTTGAGTGCAAGTCGCTCAACAAATGCGCCCAAGTCGCTCAACAAATGCCGCGCTGACGCTACAGCTTAGCCCACCCTGGTACGTTGTCCTGAATCTAAGCGGAACTTGTATTCTGAAGTTCAATATCTAGTACATATCAGTTACCTTGCACAACCTCGTCCGCAACGACCTCGTGCACACCGTCGTGCACAACACCCAGTTGCGCAACACCAACATGCGCAACACCAACACCCTGCTGCGCGACACCGATAGCTACACCTACAACATCTGGTGTATGAACGCCGCGCAACACCCCGACCTTGCCCTCCAAGTTCTGGTATACGAACGCTATGCATCCCAAGACGACCAGCACCTTTGCGACCATAACCATTTTTTCCCAGACGGTGCTTGTTTCCCGTTCACGATGAGCTCGTTTCCAGACAAAAATCTCCTCCGAGAAGTCCAAGGCGCGTGTCTGGGCCGCAAAAATGACGGATACGTCGTCAACCTCCGTGGTCTATGCGGACTATCGAGTCAGCGGTTACTCGTTAAAACCAGAAAACACGAACCGCGACGACTTGAACCCACTCCGTCGATCCTACACTCAGGGTCGCAATCCTTTCGCCTGAGCGAGTGTCGAAGACGTACACGCACCCGTGGTCGCTCCCGCAGACAAGGGTTGACCCATGCTCACCAAACCGGACCTTTCGGGGTCGTCCGTTCTTCGAGTGCGGTCAATCTCGTATATCTTCGACTTCATCTGGTCCGAGAGACGGAAGAGTGCGGGGCCAGAGGTCGGATCGTCGAGGCAGAAAACACCATCCCTCCAGTTGAACGCGGCGTCTCCGCTGGGTTCACGGTGGTCAGTCCCTTCATCTCGATCGCAAGAAATCACATACATCTTCGCTCCCACCGACCAGTCTGACGCGGTTTCCCCTGTTTTACCGCGGATCGTGTAGCTGGATTTCGATTTAATTTTGTCTATGAAATTCGAAATCCGGGCTTACATGGGTCCACTGTTATGGAAGCCAAGCACGATAATGTCGCGATCTTGACTATTATCGAAGGCGGCAAACGTGATTGCTTGGGGCGCCAACCGAGGGAATCGCCTACTGAAGATGTTGGTAGGCATCCATTTACCGGTCAGGGGTCCTTGGAAATGGTCCAGGACTGAACCATGTCGTTGCGGCTGCACAGGCAAAGACGATTGTTGGTCGAGTCAAATGCCATGGCAGTTATCTCGCCGGGGTCGGGCATCTGTATGACGAAGGTCTCTTCAAACAGCTACGCCAACAAAATTAATGATGCCAGGAACTATTGGACTGCACCGAATCCTTACCCCGTCCTGTTGACGCCAGCAAAAAAAAATACCCGTTTTGAGTGCCAGCATATAGAACGTCATGCGCCTCGTCGGCTTGACGGGCCCAAATTGCGACCAGAGTTGCGCCGCGAATACCGGCGCCACTGGGACGCTGGATCACCGACATGTCTGCGACGTTCCAAAGTCTGGTCCCTTGCGAGCCTGTGCGAAGGTCAGTGAGTATTCAATCGGTGGTGAACAGACACTTACCGCCACTCGCTAGTATTTTGCCGTCTTCTGTGACAGCGAGGGTGAGTACACTGCCGGGGTGTGTGTCGACACCCCGGTGTCGAACGTAGGGAAGACGAGCGATGGGCATTGAAGAGTAGACACGTCGATCGATTAAGGATGGGGGGGTAGGAGAATGAGGGAAGGTGCGCCTGCTCTCGCCTTATATATTTCAATCAACCCATTGAACGTTCAGAGCCTCGTGGCCGACAACAAAGCAACCCGCTGACAAAACCGCGACCTTCACTCAATGCAATTGATGGAGACCCAGAACAAAGAACAAAGACCCGGAGTGGCTCCTTTGACGCACTCACGGCCTCATATATGAGTCTCACAGTCCCGATTTCTCTCCGTCCCTCTCATGGCGCCTCGGTTCACCAGTGTAACCACGAAACATGTCGTCCGCCCGCTGCTCCCTGCGCCGTGCCCAGTCACACTGCCGGTACTCCTAACCAACATTATCCCTGAGCAGTTCCCGCTCCCGCGGATGTTATTGGACATAGATCCCAACCGCACGCCTACTCCTCCTCCCGATCTTCCTCATCGTGCACCTACACCTGCTCCCCGTCGCGACCCTACACCTGCTCCCCGTCGCGACCCTGCACCTGCTCCCCGTCGCGACCCCACACCTGCTCCCCGTCGCGACCCTACACCTGCTCCCCGTCGCGCCCATACACCTGCCGCTCCATCTCGCGATGTCTCGCCCAGCAGTCGAGAGAGTTCGCTGACGCCAATGGAAGGCTCAGACTCCGACCCCGACTCCGACTCTTCACCTGCGACAGTCACAAAGATCCTAAGGCCCTCATCCGCAAACATCCAAGCCGTCAAGTCGTTGTTCCCGGATCGCTATCCCCACTTGACCCCGCAGGAGCAGGAGCAGAAATATACGGACTTCAGGGTAAGAATTTTTCGCATTCCATTGACCTCGCCCTCATGGTTTTGTCAAGTCCCGCCTTGACGAGCTTTGCACGCAATACTTGCGTCCGTCGGTGGCGCTATCCTACCAGGATAAGGATGAACTCTCCAAGGTCTATAACAAGGTGCGACTTCATATTATTCACTCTGGTTTCTCTTAGACTGACTGACTTGTAGATGACCGCCAAGTTCCCTTGGCTCGCTCATTACGACAACTACTGGCCTGTGTCGGTGTGTTTGCAAGGGAAACTCCACAACTCCGCCGCGCGCGCCACTGAGAAGTCAACACGGAAAGTCTTGAACATCATCGCAGGGACGGCCCCTGTTCGAACTAGATCCTCAACCAAAGTGGGGCAGAAGGCGCGGAAGAAGAGGTCTGCATAAGAATACCAGTTTAGGCGCGGAAGAAGAGGTCTGGATGAGAATATCAGTTTATGCTACATGTACCTACTACGTCTTTCCCTAATTATTATTTTTGCTTCTTTGGTTTTCTGTGTCGGATTTTCTACCGGTCCTTGCGAAGAGATCTTGTCGTAGAGCAATACTAGCGCGTTTCCAAATGGGATTGTCGGTGCTCGCTCCGACCTCCGTTTGACAGCTGTGGCGGTGTGAAGCCTTCCTGATCTTAACTTCGATGTCCCCCAAGTGTAAACCGCTTGGTGGACAGTCCCCCAAGTGTTAATCGCCTGGTGGACAGCGGTAGATACAGCGCAAAACCATGGCATGTCGCGACGGGCGTAGCGGGTCCGGTTCGCGGGTCGCGGGTCTCGAGTGGCTCACACGCGGTCTGGGTTTACAGGGACAAAGAAACAAAGGAAGAGAACCTTTAAAATCGCCCATCCCTCAAGCCAAAGTTTCAAACTTCATCCCCGCCACTTCGCCCGCGATCCTTCACAACACCATGGTCAACAACCGCAAGCCAGTCACGATCCGCAAGGTCAGAGCAGCCCCTCTGCATTACGCCTGCGACTAACATATTTCCAGTCGTTTCTGAGAGAGCTTCGCTGCCGCCATTATTCTACCTCACATAATACACCGCGCTTCGCCTTCACGCCCACCCATATCGAGTATTGCAAGCCTGATGCATCACGATACCCTCTCGTGGAATCCATCTTCTCCGACGCCGCCCATCAACCATGGATACACGATTTCAACGTACGGCTTCAACACGGCCAGAAAATCTCGCGCTTTCGTATATTCATGAAACGCGGCAAGGCCTTGAACGCAAACGCATGCGCCAACACCATCGCTGGCGACGTTGTGATCATGCGCGTTGCGGCGCACGACACCACATCTGTTGTTAATATGCGCTCGACAGATTCGCGGATCGCGGACTACGTCTTTCACGCGTACGTATAGATTTTCGTGTTCCTTCTCATCCCTGATCCGTTCCACAGTGCGCTTCAGCGCATGACAAAGTTTCAAAGCGTACACCGCACGCGCCTGCCCAAAGAGCTCACCGTTTATCGAGCACACGCGTTTCCTGGTTCACCGTAGTGTTGTGTATTTCTTTCCTTCTTGTAATCTTTCATGCCTACCATACCTGTTTTTTCTGTCTTCACGTTCGCAGTCAATAGATTTAATGCTTAATTTAATTGTATCCTTCAACTCGAAACTGTGTGAGGGAAAAATAAAATCGCATTGCAACCAAAAAGAACAAAGATGATAACACTGTTGATAACACTGTGCACGATCGCGATAACGTTTCCCTTCATCCCACGACGAACCCTTGGCTCTTTATTCGGTTCATAGCACGAGGCACCTTTCTCCTCTGATCCCATTATACCGTTCACAATGGGCTTGATTCTGTTGATAGCACGAGGCACCTTTCTCATCTTGATCCCATTATATCGTTCACTGCATGAGGCACCTTCGCCTCGAATCCATTTATATCGTTGCTTAGATTCGTTACACGAGGCACGCACTTTTGTACCCTGACAATCAATCCTTTCTTTCATTACGAGGCGTGAGTGGCGCGGGGAGGAATATAAGGACCCTCGCCCACCGTCCGCACTCAACTTTTTCCGCGCTCGTACCACCCGTCCATCTTCTGTCTCGAGGCGTAGATCACCTCGCTACAGTTTCAAGAACCTCCAACGATGAGCGACATGCCAGGCGGCAGCTCCTACTTCCACGGCAACAGCGACCCGGACATTACTATGAACGGCGGCAGTACCGAGCTCTGGCAGACGCCGCACGACGCCAACACCCTCAACGACGACACCATGCACGGCGGTACCGAGCACTGGCAGGCGCAGCACGACGCCAATACCTCCGCCGTCGTCGTTGCCAGGCAAGATATGGTAATGAACCCCGCAGTGAATTCTTCCAGGGTCTGGGCCGACGAGGAGAGGCCACGCATCAACGAGGTTAGTCGCTGAGCACATGAGTTAGATTTGAGGACAAACCTTTTCCAGGCAAAGAGAGTCGCGGTATCAACCCCTGGGAGAAATGAGGCTGTAGAGGTTGGCTTGTTCACCTCACCTTCCACCCAACTTGACATTCCTACAGGCAAGGATCGATGCCGACGCCGCCAGGGGAAAAGCCAAGGCCGCAATCCGGGAGAAGCGGGAACTCGCGGCCCAATTGAACACCGCCCAGCAGCAGATCATGGCGCTTCAGATGGAGCAGCAGAGACTCTCCGAACAGAGAGTATGCATCGTTTTCCATTCTCTAACACGCTGCTGACTCTCTTCAGAACGAAGAAATGACGAGACAGCAGAACCATTGGAAGACAGAATGGAACAAATTCAGCAACGAGCGTGAGATCGTCTTCCAGCGAAACCTCGAGCGCATGAGGCAGGAAAGCTACCAGCAAGCACAGGCGCAGATGGAGTCTCAAATTGTACGTGGAAGTGTTGGCGTCGAGGGTAGACGATTAAATATTTTCAGGCTGCGCGCGAGGCAGAACTCAAGGCTAGACTCGCGGAGATTGTGAGTGGCGATCATATCTTGATGCTAAAGAAGTTCGATGCTGAGTGAAGTTCTAGGAAGAAACCCATCAGCGCGAGCAAGACGAACTCCTTCGCGAGCAAATGAGACTACAGGTAGATTCCCACCGCTTTCCACTACACAGGTATTTACGGGTGCAACAGGCAGACCATGAGACCAAGATGGCCGCGTTCCATGCTCGCTTCAGCGCACAGAAACGGGGCCCCCAACAGCCCCAGCAGAACGAGATGGAAGAGGTTCATTTCCCGAATGCACCCCCGGCCCGCATTCCAGAATACATAGCAGAGGCGACGCGGCAAGCGCGCCGGCTCGAGGCCGTCATACGTCAAGGAGTTGACCGCTTCCCGGTGGTCACCATGGCTGCGCCGACGCAGCCAGCAGCCTCGGCGGCGCCCGACACTCCCCAGCAGAGCACTTCCCACACGCCGATGATGATTGACTTCAACGATCCCGCTATAGAGGAGCGGCTGAAAGGCATGGTCTATGGTATACTGGGAAAGTCCCCCCGCAAGAAAAGGCAGGCTAAGGCTGGGGCGACGACGACTTTGATTCGGGCCAGACATGAACAACAGGATCAGATGACGCCCGCAGACGACCTTCGGTGGAAGGTTAGTCTATTTCGAGCATTGCTGCAGTATTCAAATTGATTTCCCCAGACTATCGTCCGCGAAAATTGGCGGACAACTACAGGGCTCAACCGCGCCAGAGATTTCTGCGACTACGAAGGGGTCGGCGAGTCTGTGATGCTACGCTGCGAAGCGGGCGAAACGGCGCCTGAAGCGTGCACCTCGAAATTGTACTTCGGCCCTAGTTGGGCGACGTGCCTCTGGAACAAGAAGATTGTGGAATTCTTCGTCCAGCAAGTGCTCGAGAAGCGCAAAGAGGACACAAACGCCTACGATGTCCCTGACGTCTCAGATGTATATCTTTCTGCGCTGTTCTATAATTTTCTCAAGGACGCGCGCACTGAGTGGAGCCGGCATCAGCCGCGCCTCGGAGAGTCGGTGGTTGATGCGCGCAAGCGCGTTGAGGCATTCGAGGTGGATCGCCGAACTAGAA
The DNA here is from genome assembly GCA_029378395.1 of Mycena leptocephala. Lineage (NCBI taxonomy): Eukaryota > Fungi > Basidiomycota > Agaricomycetes > Agaricales > Mycenaceae > Mycena > Mycena leptocephala. Next base: position 284,470 of record JARJLF010000203.1, on the reverse strand, counting down.
ACATCGCGAACTCACGCAAGAAGAATGTAAGTGGCAGTCCCACATGTACCCTTGGTGTCAACGGCCTGATGACCTGACAGAAATTCGACTGCCGGGTCAAGACCGCCGAGAAGATGGTTGGGATTTCATTGGCAAAGAACGACACCGCGGGTGCGGCGACGTGGAAATGGATTGAGGAAGAGCTTCTCCCCAAGTTGGGCGTCGCGGCTATGTCGTCGGAGGAAGACGAACCTCTTGAGGTGCAGGTCGGAGATCAACGTCGCATGACGACGGCGCATAATATCAAGGTATACCCGTGGCGCATCAACAAGGTCACGGACTACGTCGAACTCATCGACAAGACGACGGAGACGTGTCAGAGGGCACCCAACAAGCGGTTCCGCCTTCGCGGCGACAAGAAGTCGATCACCGGCCCTCCTTTGAAACTACCCCGCACTCTGTACGACGAGACCTGGATTGCGACGACGAAGGAGTTTATGCCGGATATCGAGGAGGATTTGGAAATCTCGAACGAGGCGTTCGAGCTGATGGAGATTACGCTGGCCTAGAGCAAGGGCAGTTGTTGGGGTACAAATTAGAGCGTTCGGTCGAATCGATATGTAATTTTCTGCTGGAATTGAGATACACGAATCAATACTAAATTGGCGATTCAAGTTCAGAATGTGATTCAGGGTTGAGTTTGTTGAAACGTACCAGAATTAGTGTCTTCAACTCAACGAGCAAGCATTTACTGAGCGACTTGCACTCAGCAAACGATGGAGTAAGCATTTTCTGAGCGACTTGCACTCAGGAAACGACCCATGTTGAGCGACAAGCACCCAAGTTCAGAAGGCGTTTGCTGGGTGCTCGTCGGCGTTTGCTGGGCGACGTTTGCTGGGCGACGAGCACCCAGCAAACGCCTGACCGTCGTGGTCGGAAGCAAGTTGCGTGGCGGTGCCATAACCGGGTAAGGTTGACCCGAGCCATTTGACCCCGTGACCCTTCTGACTCCAGATTGCGACGACAAGTCGGCTCTTGTGCACATGCGTCCCCTCAGCGTAAATCGCTGAGTGGATGTACCTGGGCTAGCCGGTACTACCGAGCCAAGTCTATATGTTGTGCGATAGGTGTAAAGCGCCTATCGACGCATGCTGCTGGACAGCTGAGCGTCCCCTCAGTGTAAATCGCTGAGCGGATGGACGGGCACCAGCAGGCACCAGCCCGCGTTTGCTGGAAATCACGGCGGGGTGCTCCGGTTGCCCTTGTATCATTCCTGGGTTGCCCTTGTATAATTCGAAAAGGCCAAAATTCCTAGATGGTTCTCCCTTTGTCGTATGTTATTCGTTCAAATATTCGTCCAGATACAGAACAAGGTTTAGGACCTTTATAGAGGGCATCCTCTTACAGAACAAGGGGCTATTCTCATAAAGCTGCAGGCGCGAACCAGTACCCACCATCCCTTGCGCTCAAACCAGTAGGTGTAAATCGCCTACTGACTTATAGCGTGTCCGACTTGTACCTCCACCTTTGTTCCGCCATGTCTCGCGCTACGGGAAGGGGGCTTCTTAAGGGCCGCCTTTGCAACTGCGTTTGCCGCAACTCAACTCACAGAGTGGTGGACGAGGATGCACATCGCCAAGAATTGCAGACTTTTGTATGTCCTTTTTTATTTTTATTTTGAAACCTATAATGACCAAGCCAAAAAGCTCAGGAATAGAGAACTTTCAAATGCGGGTCAGAACTCAGACCCGGATGTAAGTCTCTGAATATTCTGATCTCGATTTTGCCTAAATCGCGCATACAGAACCTGGCCGAAAGGATTGCCCGTCTTGCCCTCTCCGAGCCCGGGCTCTCGGGTACCCCGACCCCGAATTCATCCCAAGCTCCCGATGCGCGCACCGTTCTCGCTGAAACGGAGAACAGCATGAGAGCAGTGCTTTCTGAAGCAGTCAAGGGTTATAAACAACCCACCCGGCAGGCGCAATCTACGCAACTGCTGGAATCCCTCTCATCCAGAATCCAAACCGCGATCGCGAGCCTTCAGAGCGCCAGCGCGCCGGAGGAAATAGACGCTCTATGGGAGAAGGCGGATCATGCGAAGCGTGAGCTTGCAATAGTCGCCAACTCTTTGAAACCCCTCAAGGAAAGCCCCGAGAGAGACAGCGTTGTGAATGAGATGCGCAAGCTCGAATGCGACCTGAATGAATTCATCACCACGCTTCCCAAAGATAGGCGGCCTCTCTATTACGACTCAGGTAAGGACATCGGATTTCTTCATCATTTAAAGCGCTAACTTGCACTTAGCATACGCGTTGGACAATCCGATCCAGCATCTCGATGCGATGGCCCAAATCATGATCTTGCTCGGACTCGTCTGCAACGTTATTCTTGGCCTCGCTACCGGCAACACAAACTTTATTTACGCTACTGTTACGCTCTTGATCAAGTTGGCCATGTCGGTCCATACAAAGCCGGACGCGGACGGCAATTATTCTTACAATGCTCTCCAGCAGGAGATTTTGAAAGACCTGCCCTCCAGTCTGTATACCGCAATGCAGCGCCTAAACTTGGACGGCAAAACTGTTTTGTATGCCGCCTGTCCATCGTGCGACCACATCCACGCCCCCACTCTTTCCACCTCTAACATACCCACGTGGCCCAAGGAGTGTGAAAATGAGATCGTCGGTGAAGATGGTCGATCCAAATGTGCGACAGCATTGTTGGTTGACAGTAAAAGTTATGCGCGTCCCATCAAATCCTTCCTCTCTCATTCGTTCCTCGACTATCTGGCCCGCCTGCTCTCCACTCCGGCGATTGAGACGCAGATGGACCATGCTTGCGACGAGGCACTGGCCTGGAAGAGACAAGGCGGTGCGGAGTTCGTGGATAACGTGTTTCACGGCACTCTTATCCAAGAGTTCATAGGGCCCGACGGCAATCTCTTCATTGATCGAGGGAAAGACAAGAGAATGCGGCTCCTCTTTGGCTGTAGCGTCGACTTTTTCCCGCCTCATGGCAGTAGGAAACGTTCGAGTTCTGCTTCCATTGGGGTGCTCACGGCCTATTGCCTCAATCTTCCCCTCGCCATCCGCCAAAAGCCCGACAATTTGTATGTCCAAATTCTCACCGGCCCCAAGGCAGCCCACCAAGAGCACTTGAACCCATATCTCCGACCTACGGTCGATATCGGGGTTGTTGGGTGGGAACGCGGCATTCACCTTTCAAAAACTGGGGCTAGTCCGGAATCTGGACGGATCATGGATCTCGGCTTCGTCCTCTCTGTCAATGATCTACCCGCTGCCCGCGATGTCATAGGTGCGACTCAGCACAACTCGCACATCCTATGTACTGTTTGCGACTGTCGTGGACGCAAACACGCGTACAGGACTGACTGCGAGAACTGGAAGCTGAGAGATGTGGAGCATATGCGTGCTCAAGCTGAAGCTTGGCGGGATGCCGAGACCAGTGCTGAGCGCGCAAAGATCTACGCGGATGATGGACTCCGCTGGTCTGAAATGTGGAGACTTCCGTACTGGAACCCGACCCGCATGGTTACCAGTGAACCCATGCACAACATTTACGAAGGTCTGGTGTCCTACCATTCCCGATATGTGATCCAGCTCAATGCCCACGATGCAGCAAAATCTGAAGAACTTCCACCCGCTTTCAGCTTCGATTTTCTTGAGTTCGACTCGGAGACCACGACAGCGCCGAAAATAATGAGACCCAGCTGCTTGAAGGAGGAAAAACAGATCACGGCTATTCACCGTCTCCTTGTCCGTCCGTTTACCAACATTGGGAACGACGAGAACGACGACAGCGACAGCGACAGCGATGACGACTGCCCCGGCCTCTCCAACGGCAACAGCGCAGAGGAATTCACCGAAGAAATGTTACGTACGAGAATAATGAGAAACAATAAGCCCGCTCTCTTGTTCGTCTGTTGGTCCCTCAACTTGCGTGGAACGCAATGGAAAAATCTTTCACTCGATAAATGCTTAGTGAGACTGCAGAAAGATGGTCTTACGGAGCTTTTAGTGACCTGGGTGAGTCGGTCTGTGAAACCTTGGTATCTGAAGGCTGATTTCGGTTCCGCTAGCGTTTGACCCAACCGCTCAGGGACCCCAACTACTCTCCTCGCCCAAAGACGATCTCCACGAGCGACTTCCGCTTCATTCAAGAAGTCATTGCGAATACCACCACTCCTTCGTGGGTGCATCATGTCCCAAAAAACTTCGGAGAGAAGGGAGCTGGCTCCATCAAGGCGGACGAGTGGCGTCTTTTGGCCACTATCTACCTGCCCATCGCTCTCGTCCTCTTATGGGGAGAGCAAGTAGGGAAGAACGCGGCTCATTTTCTCAAGCTCCTCATACATAGCATGGCGCTGTTTCAAGCCGCCACCATTATTTCCCGTTACACAACCTCGAACACACGCTCCGAGGCGCTCCGGGACTTCATCAAGCACTGGCTGGGAAATCTTCAATCCCTATATCCTCATACGAACACTCCCAGGACCCGGACAAACCCTCACGTCGCAATGCACTTATATGATTTCCTTCTCCTTTTTGGACCAGCGTTATCTTGGTGGGCCTTCCCCATCGAACGCCTTATTGGTCAATTAGGCAAGATAAACTCGAATGACCACCTTGGTGGTAGGTTATCTCCCTGCGCTTGCAAAATTTAAAAGATACTTATCCCAATTTTCAGCGAGCACGAAGCAACGATTCTCAATACTTGGATCCGTGGTGCCAATCTTCGTCGGTGGATCAATCGTCCCGATTGTCCGGCCTTCCTCCTCGAGTTCCATCGACTCTTTTCTCTCTACCTCGGCATGAACCTTGGAGATAGATCCGCGCCGGGAAAGTCCAAGCCTAAGGCTGCCGAATCCCGACCTGCGAATTATGAGCACGACGGGGTGCACTACTCCAAGTCCAGCACACATCTTGGGAATAGTCTCATCATGTATATCGACCCGGCTTCTGGAAAACCTATGCGGGGAGCATTGAAGAGATCGTTGTCGGCAAGCACAAGGTAGAGTTCAAAGTTCGACGCCAAGCCCCACTGCCTCCAGGCAAGAACGACCCGTTCAAGATCTTCCCCCATTTTCCTGCGAAAACGTATTCGTCGAAAATGTCGGCCGACGTCGACAACGTTGACCCTGAATCCATTATCGGCCATTACGCGCGCTATAATTTTTCAGATGAGCGAGCAGTGGTTCTGAATCTATCGCGGGTATGTCGTCACTTTACTGTTCAAACTTGCATGACCTTTTTTTGCCAGGGTTGAAATGAGGTGGTTGTGCGCGCTGGGACTTCTATTTACATTGTCTATACTGTAGTTTTGATACCAGAAAATACGATTTATGCATTTGAACGATGTGACGGTGTGCTGAGAAGTTTGAGAGCTCTGCAGAATTTTTCGCTGATTTGTTTTGGATTTCCGCAAACACGGGCGCGGGTTCACGAACAGCGGTCACAGGGTTGTGACAAAAGTGACAATCGGCTTGACCTCTCCCACCACGCAAGGCCGTCAGCGAGTGTAGATCGCTCGCTGACGGGATCGGCCGTTGACCGCGACCACGACCACCGTCAACGAGTGTAGAGCGCTCATCGACGTTGGCACTCTGGATGGATTCCAGCAAACCTTTCTTCTCCCACCACGCAAGTCCGACAGCGAGTGTAGATCGCTCGCTGACTGGCTTGGCCTTTGACCACCACTACCGCCACCGTCAACGAGTGTAGAGCGCTCGTCGACGTTGGCACTCTGGACGGGTTCTAGCAAACCTTTGAGCTGCGTGCTGACCCTCGGCGACTACAAGTGGCTCAGCATAGAGGCCTACACGCTTTTCACCCCTCCACAAACCAAATCTACTACTGTCCCGGAACTCCTGGATAGCTGTGTCCTGGTGACGCTACAGACCTTTGCCCCAAACGTCGGACCCTCGCATTCATTTTGACCCTCCCCGAGTGTTAATCACTCGGCGTGCGTTTCAATGGCTTCTCAAGCTCCAAACCTCTATGCGATTGCTTTCCCGGCCTCTGTATAGTCGTGCGCTCGGTGGCGCCACTCACCCTGCACTAAAACTTAGTGACCCTCGCCTTTGACTTTGACCCTCCCCCAATATACGTCACTCAGTGCGGGTGATTGGGCCACTTTTGGGGCACCAAAACCTATTCCGTTGCTCTGCGCTTCTCCTTGGACGGCGAGAGACTGCTCGAGGTAATTTTTTTCAATGACCCGCTCTTGGCGCATTTTCACCATCTTCCTATCTAGCTCCATCAACCTTGTTCAGAGCGACTCAAGGCTTTCGGGGGCAGCGTATAAGATCTGTCTTGAGCTTTTGGTAAGCTGCGCAAGCTTCTGCGCGCTACAAACCGAGCTCATGCCTAGATTTCTCAGCTTCAGCGCCCTTGGAATAAATTTCGTCATTTTATTATAAATTCAACGGCGCCAGGGCGCCAATGGGGCTCGAAAATGATCATTACGCTCTGTGCGTTCGCCCTGGACGCCGCGAGAGACTACCCGAGGTAACTTTTTTTCACGACCCGCTCTTGGCGCCTTTTGACCATCTTCCCGTCTAGCTCCATCAACCTTGATCAGAGCGACTCAAGGCTCTCGGGGCAGCGTATAAGATCTGTCTTAAGCTTTTGGTAAGTTGCACAAGCTTCTGCGCGCTACAAACCGAGCTCATACCTAGATTTTTCAGCTTCACCGCCCTTGGAATAAATTGCATCATTTTATTGAAAATTTTACGGCGCCAAGGCGTCAATGGGGCTCGACAATGATCAGCACGCTCTGCGCGTCCGCCATGGACCCCGAGAGAGACTACTCGAGGTAACTTTTTAAATACCCTATTTTGGCCCGAATTTTTGATCATCTTCCCATTTAGTTCCATCGAGTCCAATCGGAGCCCCGCAAGGCTCTCGGGCGCGGTGTATAACATCTATCTTGAGCCGTCTACATGCTGCGCTGGGTCCCAGACACACCGTGGTGTCGAAGAGCCTGTTCCCAAAGTCCCGGCGCCCAAAATCCACATCGGGGGGGTTTGTTTTTTTTGTGCACCCCACTCTGCTCTTCCCGCGGCTACGGAGGCTACCCCCTCCGCCCGCGCTCGCCTTCAAAGACGCCGCGGCGTCGAGGAGCAATGAAAGCCCAGCACACGAAGTCCTGGGTTTTTTTCACACCCCATCCCGCTCTCCCCGCGGCTGCGGAAGCTTTCGGTCGCCCCTGGTCGCTGCCAGACATGCGGCAGCGCTGGGGTCGATTTACTCCCCGCGCCCGTAAAATTTACAACAACAACGAAAAAAAAAAAAGTCGCCAGGGTGGTCGGAAATGCCGGGGCGGCCCTCCGGCCCGTCGGGTGGTCGATTCCCGCCGCGCACAGACCATTTACTTTTTTTTTTTTTGGCAAAAACGGCCGCTGTTCTGGACGCGGGAGACTCCCGCGATAGTCGCACACCCGCCGTCTGCGGCCTCCGACGTCGGTAGACCCGCAATGCACGAAGCGGATGTCTGCAAAAAATCCGCCGCTGGGGATTTTACCAGCGCGCTTTCATCCGCAAACCACGACGCTGAGAACGCGGTGCGCGTCCACAACGCCGCCGTCTCTGTTCTTCCATCCACCACCTTGGTTTTCCCTGTCCTTCTTCCTTCAGCATCACTTAATCCTGGATTCTCTCGCACTTGTCCAGGATTTCTCTCGCACTTGTCAATTTGTACTTTGTCTTTCCACTCATCCTCCACCACCTCCCTGCTGCCCCCCCACCATTTCTGGACCTCCTACCACCTTCTTGGAGTGCTCTTCAAGCTTTTCTCATCCCACTTGGACTTCCACAACGCTCTGACCACTCTCACGACCCCGAACGCGCGATGAATAACAACGCTGCGTATGGATACGGTTTGGAGCGGGTACCCGCCGGCTGACGAATTCCAGCCACATCTCCGCCAGGGACAAGTTTCTCGACGTCCGCAGCGTGCGCCCATACGCAAAAGAAGGCCCGGGGTCGTGCTACAACATTGCGTGCGTCGACGACGCCGATATCGCGCTGTATCGTGCTGGGGGCATCACCGGCGCCGATCTCCTGGCGCGGATGACTTGGAAAATCGGGCATTCCAATGACCACGAGCGGCGGCGCCGGGAATACGGGAGGTGCGATGTGGGGCAGACACATATCTGGGTGTGCCGCTGGGAGGTCGACCGGCGCTACTACTGCGGTGCGCCTAATTTTATTTTATTTTATTAGTCGTCTTATATTCTAAATTGGCCTTCCAGAACGTCTGGCGCAACTCGAGCAGCTCTGCAATGGCGGCGTGCGTATGTACAAACAGTGCGTATGCGGAGTTCGACACCAGGAATATTTTACGTTCCCCTCCGTCCGCAGCTTCGCGCAATTCCGCGCGCTCATGACCGGAGTCCTACTCTTCATGAACGAGCCGCTGACCCCCATCTTTTATCAGCCCTCCCCCGAGACCCGAGACATCTACAACCTTATCATCCAGTCTTAAATACCTATCCATCATCTTGAGCACCTACTGTACCTATCCATCTATCTTGAATATCTACTGTACCCACTCATCCACTCCTCCTCCTTGTAATATTCCATATTCACGCGTCAATTGACGCTCCGTAACTACAATACTGCACGCGTATATATACTGTACTCATATATATATATATATATATTGGCTGACCTCCTTGTGTGACGACGGGTCCGGTCGAGGTCGACGGCGGGTGCACCCGAGGGTGCACCCTGGGGTATAGCTGAAAGATGTACTTTCAGCGGCGCTTTCCGAAATTTAGGAAAGTTCTTCTTTTCAGCAGCGCTGAAAGCACAGCTGAAAGAATTTCTTTCGGTGCGCCTTTCAGCGCCACCTGAAAGGTGTCCTTTCTTTTCTTTGGAAACGGCTGCTGAAAGCTGATCTTTCAGCAGTCCTTTTATTACTCACTGACAATGAATAAATACTCGAGTCCCAAAAGGGACTCTGATTGCGGCTACTTCCGCGCCGGAATTGTCCGCAATTAAATTAATAAGAATTTGCAAGTTTTAAATTGTCTCCGAATTTATCTACTTTTCGCTAACCTATTGACATAGGTCGAGATATTCCTTTCGGCGGTGTGCTTGAAGGCGGCCAGTTTGTAGCCGATGAGCTTTGAGAACACGTCAAAGCGGCTTGCAGGGGTCGTGAACAATTTCACATCATCGAGAATGAATTGAAGGGCCTCGGTGCGAAGGCAATATCCCATGGAGTGTTGGTGGTGCAAGCCATCCAGGAATGGTGGCATGGGTGAATAGAGCATAAAAGGTTAAAAATTGATTATGCACGGACCACCGCTGCTTGGCCTTGAGTCAGACTGTAACGGACGTGACAGTCACTCCGTCCCCGCCTCGCATATCATTTTCTTTTCTCTTGTTTTCGTTGCTAACCACTTTCCTTTTATTTCTAGTTTCCTTTGATGCGTTCGTCGCGTCCCAACATTCCTTCAACTCTGTTTCCGTTCGTGGAGTGCATCATTGATGAGATCATAATTAGCACTGCCACCCCCTACTCGTATATAAAGCCGCTGTCGTATTTACGGTCCTTTGGGTGAATCCTACACTTACAACAGTCACTTGTGTTCGCTTTGCCCAATCTCTCGTGTGGCGGATCTCGCTTCCCCGCGCATCCGTCACACAGACCTTCGGCTTCACATCGTCGGGAAGGATGGCTAAAATGTCGCAGAGTTGGCGCTGTCGCTCGCTCTCGGTGGAATCGAACTCATTGAGCACCCTGCATACGTTTCGCGGTGATTTACTGGGGGTGAGCTGCTGAGTGAGAGTAAGAAGGCCGTGGTGGGGCCGGGGAGACGAGGGTGCCAGAGTTGGTGAACTAGAGTGCAGCATAGGTGCGAGTTATGGTGGTGGTAAGAAGGAAAGGAATGCATTTGCCACCGTCTCAAGGAGCAGCCTTGACTTGTCCATTGTTCTCAATGATGGTGGCTCTGAGAAATGCCACCGCGGATTCGGTCACGGGGTTGTGACTTGCATTACGCGCGCTTTGCCTAAGACACGATGCCTAAGCCAGGAGACAAGCAGCATATAATTGACCCATCTGCGACTCGGAATGGAGCCCGGAAGCATGATCTTCATCTATGTTTGGAATCGGCACGTCGTGCGAGGTGTTCTGCGTGGTGGACTGTATTGACGATCTATTTGTGAATGATATAGATTAGTCGGACTGTGAATACTTTTCTTTCATCCCTGATGTCGGCTAGAACGGCCACCAAATAAAGTCAGCAGCAGTGAAAGTCTAAGTTATATTGGCATTGAACATCTTTCGACGTAGTCACACTGAGGTCCCAACTCCTCACTCAAAAGCCGTGTGAAGCCGTCCCAAGAGGTTTAAAGCCTAGAAGGGCCTTGGGGATACTTTGAACGGCTCAGAACCAGTTACAAGTTGGTTACAAGCCACCCCGCCAGCGGCTTGGGACCGGTTGCAATCCCACCCAAGCCGACAAGCCGACCCAATCCGTTGCAACTGATTTGGTTTTTTTCCGACACAGCACATTCTCTACCACTCGGTAGACCTGCGTGACCGCAACATGCGCACCGTAAAATCGTGGGCCCGCAACGTCACCCGGCACTTCCACCTCGCCGAGTGCGTGCATGCTCTTGCGTTGCGCCTTCCAACCATCCTCACGTTCCCACGTTCGACACCCAGGACGCTACAAAGATCGCGTACGCACTCGGTCGTTGTTTGAACCTCAAGGAACTGCGCGTCGCCGGACAGGTCGATACGAACGACCCAGGGCGCGTCTGCATCCACGGATGGATGATCAATGAGGATCCCTTCCGCCTCACGAAATTCGAGAATCTGTACTTTGAAGACCGGTGTATCGGGGATTTTTGGAAGGCACAGACGGAGATTCGCGTGCTCTCAGTTTCTCGCACCTCCTCGTGCTTCGGCAATAATCAGCTGCTTCCCAACGGTATTGCTATCGGGACCTCCCACCTGTACAACCTTCCTGCCGCTTCAACGCATTGAGACGAGATTCCATGGGAATTTCACATCGCTGATGCAATACGCAGCGACATTGACGACGTTGAATCTCTGGCGCGAGTGGATAGACACTGAGTTGTCCATCTCAGATATACTCGGTGGAGGTGTGCCGGAGGATGATAACGTCGAGCGCACAAGGCCAAGGTCGACGGAGCCTTGTCCTGGATAGCGAGTGCTGGTGCTAGTGCTTTTGCTGGGTGGGGAAGAGACGCACCGAGGAGGGATACTTTGTGTGCTAGAGCAGCGCGGCGCGCGAGGAATGCAGTGTCTCATGCGGGTCTTGGTGCGCGCTACTGACACTCGTGACCCCGCCGCGTTGAGGGCGAGAAGACGGGGTCTTTGCCGCTGGATGCCGATTACGGCTGCGGAGCGGTGTCGGTGTCTGGCGCCGGGGCGGAGGTGAAGACGACGCCGGACATTCTTGTCCGTTCTTGGGTTGTGATTATATTTGCGCTTTCCTCTTCTTCCTCCCCCTCTTCCCCTCCTCCATTCTCGCCGATTCTTCTAATTTCTTATGGTTTTATCTAGATACGAGTCCGACACCCTCTCCTCGATGTCGTGGTACCTTCTACCCTTCGGCCCGGCAAAACCCTCGCGGGCGTCAATAGATCTCCATCATGTCTAATTCCGACGTACTCACGAAGAGCGGGGAAATAGCGAGACGGCAACTCCCGGCGCTGAGTCGAGAGCCCCAAGAAAGATGTGTATAAAGGAACGGCACGGCTACAATACACATCTCGTAGGGTACGATAAAATAGAGATTATAGTGGAAAGAAATTTAAGGATGCGGGTGGGCGGGCGACGAAAATGAAGCAGCTAATGCGAGGCGAGAAGAGCGACGAAAACTGAGGTTCAGGAGAACTGGCTCAGCCTTTAAGGACCCTGCGAGCCGATCGAGGGGTTATAAAGTCCCGGCTGCATAGGAGACGGCGCCGGTCAGGAGTGACACAGAGCGCGGCTCAATTCCCGGGCTTTGCGAGCGACGCCCCGGGCGCCGACGTCGGGAGGAGCAAAGGAAATGGGGGAGGAAAGAATGCTATTCCTACCGAGTACAATTAGACTACAGTAAAACAAGTTCTAAACTGGATGAAATAGTACATCCATGCATCATTTATATTTATTGAATTGAAACTTGAGCTGGTCTTTCGGGGCTCCAAACCTGCAGCGTGACCTTGAATGCGGCTCAACGTAAGGCTTGTCTCGTCTTCCTTCCATTCTCCCCATTGCGTAGCCCGAGACACTTTCCCTTCCCAGATCGAGATCTTCAACGTCCTCGTCCAGGGTGCTGCAGCTGAAGGAGCGCATCACTGATGCTTCGAAAGATATCGCCGCTGTGAAACTAGCGCTATTTTTTCCCGTCTTCATCTTGTGAACTTTGAGAGCTCTAACAAGAGCACATACTGTACTTCGAAGCGCCTCCGCCATGAAAGAACCAAATTTGACGCCACTTAGAAGCAGAGCTCGGGTTTAATGAGCGGAGTTCGAGGGCTTGGAGGACTTGATCTGTAAAAACAAGCCGGATTTACAACTGGTGATTCGGTACTGTAAATGAAGGGATATCGTGTATAGCGTGCAGAGGAATAATGTGAAATGCTAAAACGTCGTCAATCATTTTCAAAGGTAGTAAAACAACGCCAAAATAGATCAACTGAAGTCCCGGGTTGGGCACAGAAGACGGATAAAACAAAATGTTGCTATACAATGACATAGTACATGTGGCATTCAGGAGCGCCGAGGTTTTAGTTCGAAAGAAGGAGGTAGACCGCCAGGGCTCTCAAGTAGCTCAATGAGAGTGCCAACCACCTCTCCGTCCGTGTCATCGCCGAGAGTCCAGCACATGACTTCGCTTTCATAGACAGTGATGCCATCGTCGCGAGCAACCGCGACGCAGAAAAACCAGAGTACTCCGCTGGTTAATGCGGCGGGGAAATATTCACGACCGCTTCCCGGAGTTGTCAGGAATCATATTTTGGGCATCGGAGATAAATAGTGGACGTACGTGCTTTTCAGCATCACAATACACTGGGTTGCAAGGCGCGCCCGCGCCACCTTCCAGTCGATTGGCGATTTGGCCTCGACGATGGCGAGGAGGCTGGACCCTTGCATCTGTGCCATCGGCATGACTTTTGACTTGATTAATGCTGCGCCACGGGTCATTCAGCGCTGCCTCCCTGCAAAAAATTCGACGTACAATAGCTGTCCCTCGGAACTAGCAGAATCACATAATCGATGAGCTCGTGGAACGTCTCTCCGTTTTTACCTGCAGGGACCTGATAGTCCTGAACGATGAGGAGGCGCTCATCCGGTTTGGTTTGGCGACTTCCTGTGTTGAAGGCAATGGTGATGGGGGAGGTACTCTGGTGCTTTTGAGCCTCAACAACAGCCGGCATGATGGCCATGTCTATGAGAATTCGGCATTCTCGGTCACTCTGTTCCCAGGTCAGCACCGTCCGTCCACGGAACAGATATAGATGACAAACTCGGGGCCAGACGAGATCCATTACGCACTCTCTGTGCGACTTGTACGGCTCAAGTACGGTTTCCCCCCTCTGTTGCAACTTTGCCATCTCGGCATGTTTAAATTTGAGGGTTCCAGGTGTATAGTCAACGACCTGGAGTGGAGATATCAGCGTGGAGTGAACGAAAGGGCGGTCACCTACGGTTCGATTCATCGCAGTTGTCAAAAGGGAATTTTTTATCTGGCATACAGATATTCCCAGGCTCCGCGCCACGGGATCGAAGTTGAAGTCATCCAGAATACATCGGGCATTTGTGGCATCGATTACCAGCTCAACGTTGCCCGACAGTTTTCGCGCGAGGTTGCTCATTGGAGTGGGAAAGGGGAAGAGGTTGGGAAGAGGTGTAAGGGGCAGTGCCGAAATGCCCCTTATGGGAATCGATTTGCCACGTGCTCATAGTCCCGATTGGGCGAATCCATCACTTCTCGGTTCGCTTCTGTAACAGTTCTGTTTCTTTCCTATGCTCATTGGTATAACAAGCCCACTGTCACGGCAGAGCCCACTAACTGTTTGGGTCAGCAGATAAATGGGAATGGTAGAGCTTTGTTACTTGAGAATCTACCAATGCCATATTTAGAAGCCCCGCCTGCTCGGCAAAGGCCGACATGTGCCGACGCGGATCGGCATCACTTGCCGACGTCAGGCCGTCGGCAGACCTTGTTCCTACGTCGGCAGGGATCAACACCTGGAAGGCCATGCCGACGGGGTCCCTGAGCAGACTTTAATTCACTTTTCGCAGAACCCCCCAAAAATGCTTTTGAGCTCAGATCTAATCTATCTACTCTACGAATATCGGGGGCAAGATGCCCGGACTCGTTATGAATTCAACTAGGGTCGCCACAATAAGGCTCCCATTCTTGTACCAATTCAGTTGGTCAGTGTGTCGAACACGGAGACTCTCGCCGGATCCCGCGGTTTCTGCAACATAAAACATCCAGGCGACCCCGTTTGTCACGGCACCACCGAAGACTTGGCGCCCACTTCTCGAAACGATCAGACCTGATATTTCGGACGGAGAATAAAAAAACGTACGTCTTTCTGAGCAGTGTCAGACACTGCGCCTCGATCTGCGCCATCGCGTTCTCGAAGGTAAGGAATGATTTCGCCTCCATTCTTGTCTTCAGAGAGATCTATCGCAGATGCCTCGGTCCAGTCCGTGATTGTCCCTACACCATTGAATGAGTTATATTCCCTGTGCGAAAAGATGGGAGCTGTGGAGACATACTGTGAAGAGCACGGGAGACCAATAAAATGGCATAGTCCAAGGGGCCGACAAACTGAAGCGATGAGCCCCCATCGCCAAGCGGTGCCTTTTGAACCTGGCGCTCCGCGTGGACGAGGAAATGATCGTTCGGGTCGCTCTGTAGCGATTTTTTGTCTTTCCAGACCTTGATGGGATTCACTGTGTGTCGTCTCTGGGCCTCCACGACCGCCGCAATCACGACGGTGTCGATCATCATACGACAGCCCGCCTCGGTCTAACATTTTCGGACCATTGTAAGTGCCTTCCGGCTAACAGGAAGAGACAAAAAAGAATGAACCCGTGGGGACACGAAATTTTTCACGTTTTTTTTGGTACTGTTCGGTATCTGCGTTTGACAGGATCTCAAAGCCCGCCTCGGTGAGTGTCGCCAATGCCTCCTCCGTGAACTGGAGATGGCCCGTCGTTCGGAGAGGGTCGAGCTGCGCCAGGGTGGCCGAGGAAAACCCAATGGTCTGCGCTCTAATATCAGCACTGTTAGGGGAAAGGGGCGGCTTCACTCACTGCGGCACCATTGGCGTGGCGGGCAAGCGTCGGAAATTCCATCTTTTGCTTTTGCTTTTTTTTTCTGATATCGATCCACTGCGGATTTCCCACCAAAATAATTGTGACGCTCCCATTCTTTGGTTGCCGTAGAAATGAAATAGCCTTCGTTTCACGCTCTTGAATCCCGAAGCGAAGCGGAGGTTCGTCTTGTTTACTTTATCATTTCGGCCAAATGTTCAGGTGACAGGGGGTCGTGAACTGAACAAATCTGACCTCGGTGGCGGTGAATCTACGATTTTAGGGCTCAAAATGAGTGAAAATGCAAAAAATTTCGAGCCGGACTTCCATTCAAGGGAATTTTCCACGAGTAATAGAGTGCGGCAGAAGCACAATTACCGTTTACCGGGTCGTTATAATTAGCGTACATAGGACGTTGGAATTACGCTGTTGCAATGAGCGAAGACCAGCGATGGGAATACCTAGCAGCGTATTATCTGTCCTACTAGCGCAGAGTTGTCGGCATCGTGATGAATTAAATGTTGACCGGTCGTGCCTAACATATATAGTTACTTTTTCGAAAACCGTAGCCCTTGACTTCTTCGATTCTCGAAATAAAAAAGCTTTACAGTAAGAATTAATTGAAAGACTTGGATGATTTTGCCTGAATTCCTTATGACTGGGTTCTCTAAACTTGTGTTGCAAGGCATAGTTACTGGCGGCGCTGAGGGGAAAAAAAGATATTGCACTACTATTTTCGCAGGGTATACATTCGATTCACCAAAGATTTGGGTAAATACACAAGCACCACAATTTCCGGGAGGATGGTCTGTTACCACAGGGGAAGGAATCACCCGTGGCTAGCTAGTATAAATGAAATCGTCTGGGATGACACAATGCTCTTCCAATAGATCTTGAGGCAACGATGTAGCATAAGGGAGTGAGGCTTGATCTTCACAAACACACGAGCACTGGTAGCGAGTGATCAACCCCTGAAGTCAAAGATCTTGTAGAGGAACGACAATGCCATTCTGTACGTTGATTCGCCTCGGCGGCGCTAGACGAGAGAATATCAATCAAGGCACACAGAGCTGTTCATGAACACACACCCCTCATGAAACCTTCCTGGCTCTCGTTCGAGAGCACCTCGAGCGAGATACCCTTCGTCTCTGGTAATAGTAGCGTCGAACCCACGCCCGTCAGCATGAACACCGCGAGGACTCCAAATCTGTATCAAGCAGGCATAAATTTCAATCATGAAGAAACCATGAAATTGGTATATAACGTACAAAACAGCCAGGCTACTCTGCGCAACCCAGAAAACCACAACCTGGGCGACGATGGCGCCAATCTTTCCTGTGGCAGCAGAAATGCCGTGTGCCGTGGCGCGGTAGCGCGTAGGGAAGATTTCACCTACACGAAATACGAGTTAAAATTGTTATATTTTCTGTTTATAAGAGACTGGACCCCACCAGGAAGGATGAACGTTGTCGTGTTGGGGCCGAAGTTCTGAAAAAAATTCGCAAGGCAATAGAGAAACAAGAAGACAATCGTTTTGGGCTGCCCAAGACTGGGTGTGCCAGTGGGCCCGATGAGACTGTTGAATGAGCCGGCTGGAAAAAAGCTTTGAGGAGTGAACAAATCATGAGTAAAAAGACCGTACCCATTATGATGAACAGACAGGTGAGTACGGCAAAACCCAGGAGCTGAATTGACTTCCGACCCCAGGTATCGATGAATAAGTAGCAGACTAAGTACCCTGGGATGAGGCCCGCCGACAGAATCAGGTTGCCGGTGCACAGATGGATCAGATTATGATAGACATCCGACCCGTCGAACTCGATAGCTGCCAGAATATTGGAGGCATTGAGACCGAGCGCGTAAAAAGCTACCTTTAAAATCGAAATGAGCCTTTCGTGGGATCTTCAAACCGACCAGGAATACCCACGTCGATAGCAAACCACGACCAGCAAGTGCAGAAGAGCATGAGGAGATTGCGCCTCTGGCCAAAGAAGTTCAAAAAATCTCTACGCGTGGCACGCGGGGCGTCCGCCTGTTGCGTGACCGCATACCGATCGTGGCCCCCATTCTTAGTCTTGAGTGCACCATGAATGTCCGCTGTGGCTCTGGCGACATTGCGTTCAATGTCCATGGTAAAGCGTGGGGTCTCTGGAATTGCAAGGCGGAAATACAGAGCAATGGTCCCGGGAATGCAGCCGAGGCCAAGGAGGAGGCGCCACATGCGGTCTACATCATTTAGGAGACTAGTACTCATCGAAGGGTTAGGGAAGTCCTCGGAAATTCGCCCTTTATATGCGATTGTGATGATTGTCGCCACGATGGAGGCAGCTGAGAGACGTATCAGGACCAGCGGCGAGAGGTGCAGGAACGAATCACCTAAAGTTCCCCAGCCTTGCGCAGAAAAAACGGCGGTCATCATGCGTCCTCTGTGACGCGTAGGCGCGAATTCCGATGCAATAGTGGCGCTAAGAGGGTAGTCACCACCTACACCCAAGCCAACCTGTGACAGCAGAAGTCGATGGATAATCTGACAAGTGAATGAAAGGAAACCTACAATGAACCGCCAGAATATGAGGATGGCTAGGATATTGATGGTCCGCCCCTCTGCCGCCGTAGCCTGCGCAAAAGTGCCCACGATCATTATCACAAGTTCGACGCCATCTGCAATGAAGCCGGTATTCACATTCAGCCGGAAGGGCGGAGGGGGAGAGCAACTCACACATTTTTCTTCGTCCGACAATATCTGCGAACCAACCAAAGAAGAGCTGTCCAAACAAAGTTCCAAAAGGTGTTGCAATTTTCAGGAGGAAGTCATTCTTGGAAGACAAAGCCGGTCGAGCTGATGAGGATTAGAAAAATAACAAGGGGCAAAATGAGAACGAAATCATGCGATTTGAGTCTGGCTGGCGTCCATAGACATATCCCAGCATGATTGCTGCGATATTAATGGCGAAAATATCATATCTTGGGAGAAAAATGAGAAGGAATGTCATCCGTATTCTCGATCTAACTTACGCGTCAGTGAAAAATCCAACACCTGCAACCAAAGTGACTTTGAGATGGAACCAGCTATGGCGAAAGAATTAAAGACAGCTAAATTGCGAAAGAAGAGGGCAATACACGAATTGGGCACCATCCACTTCGCGAAGCGCTTCGGTTCGGAGGTCATTGAGAATACGCGTGCCCTCTTGGGGGTCGCTCACAGTTGACGCGTCGTAGTTGTCGGTCATGGAGGAGTACAAAAAGTGGGTGAGAGTCTGGGAGCCGCGCGGACTCAGCGGGGGTAATAAGCAGAATGGATGACGTGAAGGTCCGAAAGAAGATCAAAAGCAGGATCAACCTGGCTGTGTATCAGCAAATTGACATGATTGCCCGGTTTTGGCGTTTTCACGCGTTTTCGCGGTGTTGATGAACCATTGTCGACGGTGGGCTCGACATTGAACGTGAAAATTGACAAGGGTATATGGGATGGGATGCTGGGGTGGAGAACTCACCTCACGCAGCACTGACAGCGCGTAACCAAGTCCATTGAATAGATGGGATTGTAATCACAATGGGCTGTGCCGACAAGGCACAGGGGCGCAGCGCGTTAATTTTGCCTGCTTCTGGATGTAGGAAAGCTGTTGAGAAAACAGCATCGAACGTACTCTGCGCCAAGCGGCACCCCACTGGCTGCTATTTCCGATTCGGCTGTGCAGCTCGGTATATTGCTCCCGGCCCGGCCGCCCTCGCCCGCCTCGCCTCAGATAGGAAAATTTAGCTCAGTTCAAGGCCCATGTGCCATGTCTGTAGGCGGCCGGTTTAAGCTTTTCAAGTTGAAAAATGCGAGAGAGAAAGGGGGGATTCAGTGGGATTTGATATGTATGTAGCTCAAATCTCGCCTTGAAATCCGAGCTTAAAAGTGGCCAGGAGAGTATAGCTTGAATGCGGCCATCTTGATTTCCGGGCGTTGCCTTGAAAACTGCTATGTTCTCCATCGGGATTCATCAAATTTGATACCTATGTCGGGCAGCCATTAGGGGAAGTCAAAATTACTTTTCAGAGGCGATTCAGACGTCGATTCCGAGGTCGATTTGGACGTCGATTCAGGATATCAGAATCGACCGAGAATCGATCAAAAATCAGAATCGACTCGAATTGTTGTTGCTACTCCGGAGCAACAGCGTCTGAATCGACTCCGAATCGCCTCGAGAATCACCTCATAACTCAATCCCAGGATTGATCACAAGTTATCCTCCACATGATAAAATAAATTATAAATTGATAAATATATTTTGAAATTCTTCTCCTCCGCGCAGACCACTCGTACCTATGGGTCGCAGGAAGAATACTAAGACTCCTGCTCTTAAATCTGCTCCTAAAGCTACTCCTATCTCTCTGATCCCAGAATGTGGGGCCACATTCTGGGATTAGATAGGTAGACAGATCGCAGGAGACCCCTCCTTTTGAATGGTTTTTGAGTGGCTGATCGGCGAGGTCGAAAGCGTCTAGTTCCCTGGATCGAAGCTAATTTCTGATGCACTCTTAGCAGAAGAACCCCGAAAATAAAATAGGTAATTGGATGCACATACGGAAGTCTCCAGCAGAGAGTGGGAAAAAATGGAAGAACACAAAGGGACAATGTGATTCAAGGCATCTGCTTAATACACGAGGTACAGTGTCAAAACCCGGATCCGAAAAATGCCCGGATCCGAAAAAAAAATACATTTTGAGCTAGAACCCCGGGCGTATTCGGCTTGATTTTTCTTTCGTGGAGTAGCCACAACGCCTATGAGTAATATAATGTACAAAAAATCAGTATTGAGCCCGTTGGGCGCGAGCGAAAAATTAAACAATTGCCAAAAATGGTTAAATCTCATTGATGGCGGCCGAGAGTTGTATATTCTGAGGACGATAGTAGGTCATTCATATCTAGGATCTTTTACAGACCGAGTATTGTATCGTGGGGTACCGCTCAGGCGTTTCTGACCATACCTGGTCAAGGTAGGTGGCGGGGATAAGTGCACGTCTTCTCTGGCCCGGCGGTTGTAGGTAAATTTGAGTTGTCCAGTCTATTGATCCCTCTGGGGTCTGTCCCATGAGAACAGCCCAGAGGTTTCCTGTGGGAGGCGTCTGCAAGCATGTGAGGGTGTGTGGGGGCAAGAGAATGCAGAGAGAGATTGAAAGGACCTTTCTGATCGAAGTTTTCGGATCCGGGTCAAACTCCAAAACTGGCCAAATAAGTGATGGCGCCATGCAACACAACGACGGGACCAAAAAATATGAAAAAATTTGTGCGCACATTAGAAGGTATATAGTTCCTCATAGAGCACTTTTATTAATCGAATTCCCTGTGATGGCCCTATAATACTAGGCCAATCTTTTTTTTTCGGAACCGGGTTTTAACACTGTACTTGAAGAACCCGCCACCGGATAAATCAACATTGAGGATGCTGTGGTCTTGATCGCGGAAAGAACTGAGCTGGAAGACAGAATCGAAGGTGGAAGAACAGCCAGACGATGATGGGGGAAAGAAAAAGAAAGGTCGGGAGCGAGCTTTTCAGTGGCCATTGAGTGCCGGAAAGTACGGCCGCATGAATGGAGCGGCATGTCAGAAGCTGAGCCATCCAGAGCTAAATTGTGATTGGGGTGTCTAGAAATAAGCATGGGAAGAAAGCAACCGAATTTGGTAAGGTCGGAGCCAAGGAGGCAAGGAGATTTTGACGCAGCACTGACGTTTGACGCATGCAACGTCAGTCTGTGTCAGTTGAATTCTGCGTCAGTGGTTGAACCTTCCTCAGCTGCTGTCCTTGACCTCCTACATTGCACGAATATCTGGGGAAGTATGCAATACATCTTTTGGAACCATAAGAGATGCATATAGTCAGTGGTAAGGGTGTTAAAAAAGTTGAACAAAAGCCGGTGCAACGTCAATCAACGTCAGTGAAACGTCAATGTCATAACATCACAAACGTCACTGCGCCGGTCTAGGACCCCGGACTACCCCGGATAATACCCTGCGAGGCTAGATCCGGTGGTTCGGACAAAAATTCAAGAAAATTTTTTGACCCCAAAAGACTGAAGTGACCGCCCGCCGGCAAACGCGATTTTCAGTCTCAGAAAGCGGGGGAAAGAAAAAAGTGTTCGGACAAAAATCGAGGATTTCAGGATTTGGGATCTAGCCTCCAAATGGATTATCCGGGGTCCTGCCGGTCTGCGCCGGTTTCAACGTCAATCCAGCGCCTTGCAATGTCAACCATGCACCTCGCAGCGTCAGTGGTAGACTTTGTTTGCGTCAATCTGCGCCGGTCTTGCGCCGTGACACAGCGGCAGTGTGACCTACCTGCGTCAGTTCAACTTCAACTTTAACTTTGTCTGCGCCGCCAATGTGCCACTCTGCGCCGATGTTGCGTCGCTCAACGTCGCGCTGCCTGAGCTCTGGGACACCACTGTCCATGCTACCAATAGTTTTGTCTCATACCTGAACAAAATTATACCAATCTCTCTCACCAGTCTGGCCGGCCATCTCCCGCACTCTCCATGTCTTGACCAGAAAACCTCAACATTGTACTCCGCCCTCCTATTGACTATATTATACTGCAGCACAGGGAAGAAACCCTATTTAAGTATGTTGAAACAATTTGCGCCGTTATCAATCAGACATTGGCATTGTATTGTTGAGGATTGTCCTCAAGTGTTTCTGTTCGAGATTTCTGGGTCCCAACCACTTGAATACATTCTGTGTGAGTGCCAGTCTACTTAACCAGCCTGCTGGCTGCGCATGAACACTTCACAAATGTCTGCACCGCTCTGCGTCAATACGTGTGCCACTCTGCGTCAATGCACAGCCACCAAACGTCAGTTGTATATTGACGTTGAAACGCTGACTATGTCGCTGGGCGTGAAAATATGAATGAAATACTGAATAAAAGTGCGAACACTAAATCCAATAAACACACAAAACACTACAACAAACGATACAATCGACGTGCGAGGTTCGGGTTCCAACGCAGTATACGTTGTGGCAATTTGAGTATTTACTATGTAAGTTCAACAATCTCTACAGGTGCGAAGGTGGTGTCTGATGCTGTTCTAGTTGCTATACGCGGTCTAGTAGCTCAGAAGCCATTCGTTACACTGTTCTTTATGGTAGAACTCCCACTGAACCGTTTTTACGCGATATACCACTCAATCCTACTGTTATTCCAAATACAATACTTGTAGAGACAAGTGCTAACTTTGTTAGACGCTTTCCCCAAGGCTCGTTTTACTCAAGTTCTCTCATATCTCGCGTTCCGTGTAACCGTTCCGTTATATTTCACGCGTTCCGTAGCCAAAACTTAAATCAAACAACCAATATATTGCAAATGAAACAAACAATAGAAACTAAATAGCTTCCAGTGACGTTCTGAATGAATACCAAACTTCTAAGAACGACGTCAAACGTAAGCCTTTCGTCTAACCGAGAAGGGGGGATTCACTGGCCCTACACTCGAAACCTACAGCCTTATATACTGCCCTCGAAACACTAAAAGGAAATTGATACACATGCGTTCTGTTAGTAATACGGATAAACGGAACTCGGAGCCAAGACTACTCCGTGATACGTTGCGCTAATGGAGACGATGTGCTTCAAATAACTCAGTCAAAGGAAATATCACCCAAATGGCTCCCACATCACGATTTCGGCTGCTATATCACGCTTCCGGTTTCCAGTGATGGAAACCATTCAGTCGTGAAGAGATAAGCTTAGAAACCCCTTGCCCAACTACAGCCACCTGCTGATGGACCATACGACTTGTGTTGCCATTTTTAGCGACAACTGTCCCCGCACCCTAAACCTGGTCCAAGCGACTTATATCGCCTGAATTGGATTGTTGAACAACGGCACGCCGGGAACCCATCCCGGTTGTACGTTATGCCCCATCCGGGGATACCAACTCTCGGTATCCTCTTGGACCCATGTACTCAACCATCAACTGACCTCTCTTTGGCCCTAACATATTTAGCTCTACCATTCATTGCGCCCCAGTTGTAGTCTAGATGGATTCAGAATAATACACTCTTGATAGGAGCGTGCGAGTTGGCCCCAATCCGTACGGATGGTTGAACGAACTTCTAGATATAAGTGCCTTTTGCTGTTTTAACATTGAAACCTTACCGGAATCAACGTTGGTTCAACTGAGACACCGTTCTCTACACACTTTAGCCCTTAGCTAACTGCTCGAGTCTCACAATAGCTCTCGCCTGAGATAACGCCAACATAATCAATATAGAATACTGAAACGTTGACTTGACCTATGAAATTGATAAATTTCACGGCCAGCCATTTGTCCGGCTTATCAACGTTGACCGACGCTTCTGTATTAAACGACTCCAGTGGGGATCCTGTAAAGCTGGGTAACTACCGCAACACATTGACTTCCATGTTAACCAAGTTATTCAGGAATAGTCGTAGCATCAGTAGTAGCGCCTTGAGTGCATGGACCGCACGATTACCCCAGTCCGTCAAATGGGGTGTTTGTTGAAATCAATACACCAGCAAAACCCGAACACGGTCATTCTCAATATTTTTCTTTCCAGACGGCCAGAAAAAAACTATTCAGGGTTCAACCTCCACACTGTCACAGCTCCACGAATAGTATATGTTTGGTTCAATATATTGAATGCTTATCATCCCAAGAACTTAATTGCCAGCAGAATTCGTGCTTCACCAATTCGTGCGTCGGCCAGCGTTAATGGTCTGCGTCAGTGTTGCACTGAGGTTGACTGAAACCCCCACCAATGGCATTCGGAATTACTGAGTCTCATTGCTCTGATTTACCCCTTGTAGGGCTGGTCAGGGTGGGAGCCCTATTTAATAACTGGACCAAGTTACTCACAAAATATTTTTCAGTTTTGGATTACTTTGCAGGCCACACAGACATCAAAATTAACTGCACAGTGAAGCGACCTCCTCCACGAGTGCTCTGTACCATATTTCCATACAGCCATGAGGAAAAATTTCAATGGTGTGGCTAGTGAAACCGGCAAAACAGTGAATTAAACTGATCACGGTTTGATAGCAAATGACCACTATTGTAAGCCATAGCCCTCTATTGGCTCACCGCACGTTACCATTTCCTTACAGGCATTATAAGTGGCCTACTCACTGACATTGACACCACATATAGACCTAAGATTCAACTGAAAGGCCGGACATGGTCAGGCCTATAAAGACTCCGTCATTCATATTACCTCTCCGACATATAGTTTGTTCTGATCAAGGACCTAAATTCAAGGCTGTATGTAAAGTGATATTATTCGCAATTGGATCCATGCAGTTCAGAGTCAGGTTCACGGCATGTCACCCTGGATGTCTATTACATTGAAGAATTGAACGGAGGCAGGTAGAAAAAAATGTTGAGTCTGGACACATTGCATCGGCCTCTGTGTTAATCTATGAAGTAACGTACATCACATACCCACGATGCCCAACAGTGAATGAGGCATTGGTATTTGAAAAAAGAAGTGCTTAAAATTTCAGGGTTGGGTATAATGTATTAAAAGCGGGACCAGACGGAGGCATGGACAATGGCGGGATTAGTGAGAAATGAGCTTCACAGCGCTCATGTCCTGCGGCGTTGAAGACCTCTAGGAGTAATATCAGGGTGCCAGCGTGCAGTTATTGTACACTGTCGATGTGTTTTTGTGACTGGGTGCGCATGCTCAGTGTATTGTTGCGTGCGTCAATAAATATGGAATCCTATAATATGACTAGTAAACGTGACACTACGGCAGTGTGACAGTATCCCCCCCCTAGTACTCGGACACCTAAGAAAGATTGGTGTATATAATTTCATGCAAAGGTTCTAGGCCCACGCAGAGTCGGTAGATCTTCAGTAATTTGTCTTTTACCTTGATATTGCATTTTGTTTCATGGGAAACAGGTAAGAATTGGGCAAACGGCGTCGTTTTTTCGGATGTGGTCAGGTGTCCGAGCTCTAGGTATCATGTCAAATTCCGATTGCCAGCCTCATACATAACCACCTCGAGGTCGCAGTACCTCCAAACTTCATAGGGTGAGGTAGTTAAACAGGGACTATCGTATACATGAAGGAGTGGCCAAGGCAACATCACGGTGGTCGACAGCAGCATGCAATTTCTTGCTATCATTTCTGCCAATCGAGAGATCAATTTGGCAGGCATGCCATGATTTCTCGGTCCATTGTGATAGCTACAAGTCAGCTATGCCTCTGAATTTTTGTATGGGCACTTTTATGATGTCAAAGTACCTTCTAGATGTGTTCACGAGATCATATGACTCCAAGCAGAGAGCCTAAAACCTTAAAATAAACAAAATTAGTGAAAATCACCCAAGTCGTCAACTTTCCCAGTGATACATATCCTTTCGACATGGAATTTCAAGGATTTCGCTCTATATATCTTTAGGGGGTCTCCTAACGTCTACTTTAAGCCAAAAATCTCGGAAATTGATCCATTATTGGACGAGAAATCTTGGTTTGTCCGAGTTCCAGGTTTGTCCGGAGCGGTGGGGGGATAGTATGCGTCAATCAACCGCCGATCTGCGTCAATTCAAAAACGTCACAGCATCAGTCAAACGTCAGTGCAACGTCACAACGTCACTTTCACTGCGGGGATCAAAGACTTTTTCTTCTGGGAAAACGGCTTTGTAGCGTTATATCACTCCCATGGAAATTTTCGCTTTTTCCCTTGGCTCTTTCACTCAGGAAAAGGTTTAATTTTCCTCTGTTTAAAAGTAGGAAAAAGGAGAAACAAAGGTCCTTCCTTTGTTCCCTCTTTCTCTTTGTGGAAAAGTAGTCAGCTTCCATTGAAAGAAAGGCACCGTAAAAGTTGTACTTTTACGCAAAATTTTACAGTATTAGGAAAATTTTCATGGCAGCGGTATAACATTTTACAAAGCCCTTTTTCTGGACAAAAAAGTATTTGATCCCCGCAGTGTTTCACCCTGCCCGAGCCAAGGCTGTACGAGAAGTGGTGGTTGAGAAAAAGATGAGGTGATTGGTAAACATGCGCATACTGATACGAGGCATCTCCTTAATACACGAGGTATACGATCAGCCGATACTCCCCACCATTTTACACAGCAACCGCGTGTGCCTCCTCTGCCAGAACGCTCTCCATCCCACCGAGAATAACACTGTTGTCTTGCTCCTCGTGTGAGGTGGAATAAAATTTGTACTTGCTCTCATGCTACTCCTTGGCAGTGATCTCCCGGCCATACGTGTCGCGGTACTTGAAATCCTGCTCCGGGTGGCGGAGCGAGAGAATAGCGGTGCGGCGAGGCGTAGGCCCCCGTGGCCCGGATGACGCGGTGTACACAAGAGTACAGTTTTTTGTCCGACATGAAGCGGAGCGCGTCAAATTTTGACCTGAATCCTGGCTCTGAATTCCGACTTGAGATTTCCCGAGAAAATTTAAGCCAGACAAGAACCTGATTGCTGAGGTGACTATATCATTTGAAAAGTATGGGAGAGTCTGACGAATTTTGGCCATTTTGGTCCCTGTCACGCTAAACCTGGGCCTTGACGAGGTGACGAAGTGGTTCAAAATGTCCGAGTTCACACTCGCTGTCGAATTGAA
Organism: Mycena leptocephala; assembly: GCA_029378395.1. Lineage (NCBI taxonomy): Eukaryota > Fungi > Basidiomycota > Agaricomycetes > Agaricales > Mycenaceae > Mycena > Mycena leptocephala. Next base: position 257,587 of record JARJLF010000203.1, on the reverse strand, counting down.
TAGAATAATATAGTACACATAGATTTAAGGTTCATAGTCCACTAGGGTCCACACAACTTGAACTCCGTGCAACTATCAGGCCAGTGATGAAACTTCGATCCTGGCAACAGATAATCCCTTCCAGATCACAAGATCTGCCAGTCCGCTGTAACTATGTAGGATTTATGGCAAATATTCAGGAGGTGGCTCGTCCGACAAGCCCAGGGCCCAGTTGGACTGCAACTGGCCTTCCAACGTCCGGTTTCGTCCTTGCAAAATTTCAATCTGCTGCCTGAGCGTGTGGTTTTCGTTTTCGTTCTTGTGGCTCGAGGCAGCGGCGGTAGATAGTGCGGCCAACTCGCTCTGGACTGTTCTGATCATTTGGGCTAGAAAATGCTGGCGCTGTTCGGCAGCCGGGACAGCCGATCGGCTCAGAACGACGCTTTGTTGCTCCATCATCCGTGGTCGCGACTTTACGGATATGTCATATCGGTCAACCCCCTGCGCCAGCTCGCGGTGAAAGACAGGGTTCATCCGGCGTGCCCTCTGCACACGCAGCAAAATACCGAAGCCAATGACGATGAAGAAGAAAATGATTCCACAGGTGATCCCAGCGATGGAGCCAGGCGAGAGTCCGGGCTTACTGGAAGATGTTCAGACTCAAAAAGAATTTTCGGGATTTTCAGACTCGCTGGCACACATACCCTGACTGTCGGCCTACATAAGTTGACGAGGATGAGCAAGGCTTATGGAGCTCAGTGGAAGGTTACTGGAGCGTATAACGTCAACCCGGTCCAGTAAGACGTCGAGGATATGTAGCGTACTTACTTGGACGGTGCGCTTGCCTCCGCCGTGAATTCCGTTGCAGATGAAGGATGGATGGTCATGGAGTTTTGTGACAATGTAGGCGAGATTGCGGATGGATGATGGATAATCACGGAGTTCTTCGAAAATGTAGGGGCAGATGGAGGACCGAGGATCAGAGAGTTTTGCGACGTTGTCGTTGCACTTCTGGGCGGTTACTGAGGTGGGTATTAAAATGAGTGGAACGGGGGAATCACACTCACTGTGTCACGGCCGGTGCGCCTTCAAGGCGAGCTGGGCACTCCTAGACTCGTTACCAGTCTGCCTTACAACGGCAAATCTTAGTGCAAGCACTATGCCGTAGGCAGACTGGTACAACTCGGACCGATCAAAAGCGCTGCGCCCGGAGTTTGAATATTTTCATTTCTTGTGCCCTGGCTTCAAATCTCAATATTTTTCTTTGATCAAAGCTAGAGGTCCTTGTGAAATTCCCTCAGCTGAAATTCTGTCTCCTCAGAATTTTGATTCCTCTGCTTGGGTGAGTCAAACATGCAGGACTATTTTAATAGAGAAAGTCACTTTTCGGACCGAGATCACCGAAGATAACTTTGACGGCATGATCGGCACCACTCAAGAATTTCAAACTCCGGGCGCAGCCCTTTGACATGTCCCGAGTTGTACCAGTCTGCCTACGGCATAGTGCTTGTACTCAGATTTGCCGTAGCGCAGACTGGTCACGAGTCTAGGGCACTCCGCCACCGGCGGCTCTTGCAAAATTCCATCCTAGACCGATGTGCAGACGTTGTGAGGTTATTCTAATGTGAAGAGACCATCTTGCTCACTGCGCAGGAATACAGACACGCCGTATCGCCCGCATACTCGCACCCGCAGAGGTGGATTTTCTCGAGGCTTGTAACCACAGAGACTAGGAGGGCACCGTTGTTGTCGGTAGCGGGGCACCGAAGATTTCTGCGCTGAGACATAGTTGACGTCAATGACGATAAAGTAATCAAGAGATCGCGTAGGCGAGAGCCACAAATGAGACTAGCGACCTGGATAATCTGCTCAATGGAGCAACGGAGTGGAAGATGTGGGGGTAGAAGGAAGTCGACACCACATCCAGCGAGCCATGAATTCAGGTTGGCAGGGATCAAGTTGATCACCGTTGGCGTGATGTTCGAAAGCGTTCCCATCCACACCATCTTGATTCAAATGCCCACCATGATCGATTAATCAGCGGTGTCAACAGTGGACAGATACTGATAGAAACTTGAAGATCGTCGCCTTAATCCGTTGATTTAATCCGCTAGGCTACCGAGAGACTTGCCGTCAGTAACTTCAGATATTATAGAAGTGCTATGTGCTGAATCATGAGCAAGCACAGGATGGAGCCAATACATTGGGGCGAGGATGGACATTTCATTTTAAGAGGTTGAATGAATCCTTGAATTCTCGTGCACCGAGGGCAACTCATCGTGGGGAGAACATGAACTGGGATGTATGAAAAGCGGTATACAGGTATTAAAGAGATTTACGCGCACCAGAAATGCCGTTCTGGGGGCGGGGGCGGCTATTATACTCGTGAGATGTTCTGTATATCTAGATGAGACCATTAAAATGTGCCTGTGCGGCGAACGGTCTGGATTTTCGGGACCACAAGGATAGCTTGGATTTTGAGGTTCCGCTTTAGTCGCTTTAGTTGAGATGGGCAGACGGCGTGTGTACAAATACACTGTGGAAGCTAAGATGTGGAGGTGGAGGTTGTAGGACGGCGTGTGAGATCTGTTGGGAAAATATCCCACACAAAAATACACTCTCGCACGATCAAAACCGGGCAGCAACGTGACCGTGCATGGCCACTTTGTGCACCGGGGGCTCGCTGTCCCTTGAGGTTTAGTCGCAGCGTATCTGACTAGACTGTGGTTAAGGCTCGGCAACACAGGATGAGTGTATGTGCGAATATACTCAGGGAAAAACAGGCAAATCATTGTCCGTTGCAATTGCGACCGGTGCATCTGGATCCGTCTTCAATAAGGAAATCAATCGTCAGCAGTTCATCGGCTCGATGTTGTATGACATGAACATACAAAGGTGGACCACTTGAGCCAACAGCGCGAATCTTAGACTCGTCACCAGTCTGCCATGGACGGCAGACTGGTGACGAGTCTACGCGAATCAGGAAAGTTGTAGTCTCTTATAAACAGACGCTACAACAATAGAGTGCTCGTACCTCGCATGTTGTACTCTGTCGAAAAGGTTGATGCGTCGATCGCTGGCCGGCGTTATTACAAATCACAAACAATTCGGATGCTGGTATGCATTCCAGAACAAGTTTTCACAAATATGAAGTCACATTAGTATTTATTAGCATAAATTGAGCAACTTTCTCACCTAACTCGTGGCGGCAGAGTCAAAGAACCAGGAGTTTGAACTTTGATGGCTCAGCAGATGACAGATCCTGACATAATCTGCGGTTTCTATTCTGCAAGAATGGAAGTTGAAAAATAAAAATTTGAAGACATATTTGGGGTCAGACATGGATTTAAATCCCCTTTCTCTCTCAAAGTTTGAGGATGGGGGTCCTGGAGGTGCTAAATAGGCATGGTGGCGCGGTGAACAACAGACTAGGAAAGCTGCGATCTGGTAACAGAGTCTGTAATGCTATCAGGAAACATGGGAGAACTTTAAAAAAATTCGGATCTAGATTTCAGCTCTGTACATCTACAATATCCTCATGCCAGTGCGGCCGGAGAACTAAATCTGCTGTCAGTCTGTAGGTCTGAAACAGCATCCCCGGCGTCCGGCTTCAGTTGATTTCCAATGACCGTAAAAGTGGGTTTTGTTGAATTTAACTGCGGGACCCTAAAAATTACACACCTAGTACGAATTTCTTTTTGTTGGTTTCAAATGTGACTCGAGTTTCAGTCGTATCTGTACTTGCAATGAAGCGCCAACGAAAATCGAATTTAAACAGTGATAATCTACCGTAATTTACGTTGCTAGTCCCACTTTCAATCGTCCCTCTCGATCCGACAGGGTCCGTATGCGTATCCCTGAAAATGTTATGCTGCATAGATATTTAATACGCCATCTTTAGGCCGCTCCGGATCCTGAATTCCAACAAGTAGCTATTGCATTCGAACGATTGAGAGGAAAGGCTAGCCCACTGAATGCATTTAGACGGTCGAGTCTGCACATTTGCGCAGATGGATGCCATAAGGCGAACTTTTCTTCCGTTGATTTTCCTCCGCGCTGTTTGAGCATAGAAGAGCAAGTTCACCATTTCATGCCTAATTTTGTGATTTGTATGAGCATTAACTGGGTCGAAATCCAATTTATCATGCGACAAGCGATCATTTCAGCATCTGAAGAATAGTTATATCAAGATATTAAACCATCGATACGAAGCCTGGCCAAAATGCGCCACCAAGAAATATTTCGGCTGCAATAATGCACTCCCTCAGGTCGACTCGTAGACGAACCTAAGTCCCTCCTCCACGAGATCCGAGATCCGAGCCAGCACCCTACGATGCAACGCAGGCGCCGAAGCATGCGCGGCGGTGCACTTGGTGGAAATCCTAACATGTTTGAGGGGCGTCTTGCCCCAGCGCGACTCGACCATTCCTAGCATCGCTGACTCGGAGAAGTGCTGCTCGCGGTCGCACAGCACGAGCCGCTCCAGCCTTGGTAGCACGCCGGTGCCCATGGCGGGGGTGTCGTACACGAGGAGCGCAAGCAGCGCATCGGTGGTGGTGATGCTCATGCGGAGCTCGAGCGAGGTAAGGGACGGCATCTCGCGGAGGAACACAGAGAGACGCGGGAGGGTGAGGTGGACGAAGACGAGTGTGAGGTCGCGCAATGCGAATGGCGCGTGGGCATGAAGGCGGTGGAGACTCTCCTCGCAGACGTCGCGCAGCTCGAGTGAGGCGAGCTGCGGGAGGACGAGCGCGTCGAAGATGGAGACATCGTCAACGCCGAAGCTTTGAAAATTGAGTGCGGTCAGGTAAGGGAGGCGTACGCGGCCAACGTCTGGCATGAAGCGCCCCGTGGAGATGTCCGTGGTGAAGTTCAGGTGCTCTACGCGTGTGAACTGCGGGAGGAGGAACGCCACATCGAAGACACTGATCGCGACGAAGCCCAAGTCGATGTGAGTTAGGTTGCCCCAGGCCAGGGTGAGTGCGCGCGGGTTGTGGGCAGTCGAGGCTGACGCTGCGCAGGCGGGGAGCGTTTTCAAGTACGGTGATTGGCGCATCTATGCTGTCCCAGAGCGTCCCACTGTCACCCTCGCCGTGAAAACCATGGGCGACCTGGAAGTACTCAAAGCGGGAGAGGCCGCACGAACCATCGTACACAGTCTCTGATTTAGGAATAATGGATATCCTCAACGTTTCCAACACCGGGAAAGTCCCCGCGGGCGCTTTGAGGAACCGGTGAAAGTGAGCGGCGGGAAGGTTGAGGGAGAGCTCGCGGACGCGCGATGCGTGCACCAGAATGAATTCGATGATGGGATTATGTGCACGAGGATAGCAGCTGCGGACGATCAGCGAAAGTGCATGGGGTTCGCTCCGTGCAGCCCATTGGTCAATAACCTTGTTAAGGCGCTTGTAATGAGGTTTCGAGTGAAAATTAAGCGGTAGATGTGTCCAAAACGCCCCGGTGTGGTGCGCGATCCCTCGCCAGTGACCACAGACCTGCGAGATTGACAGAAGGTTGGCAATCGACGGCAGCGATTCATCCAGCTCAATATCGCGAAATGCCATGAAGATCTTGGCGAGGATTTCAAACGGTAGAAATGGGAGTGGCCCGCAGGAGAGAGTCGAGAGTTGTTCATGTACATCGTTTGGACCATGAATCTCGAAAAGAATCTGACAGAATCGTCGCGCGGCCGATACGGTAGCCCCTTCTATGTTTGACCGCAGCGGCTTTTGGCGTTCATATGGGGTGGTCGGCAAGAGTTCCCCGTGTACCAGCGTATCAAGTAACCAATGGGCCGAAACGACGGCGCACTGGAATTCATTGCAGTCGAAGTCGGATGCATTTTTGCCCACGATAACGTGGGTGACATCGTCAGTAAGCGTTGGGGACCATTGGCCGCCGTACACGGCGATGACAGTGTGAATCGCTTCTGCGTTCGCAACCGGTAGCTGATCCACGACTGAGCTGAAAAAAGATAATCCAAAGGAACTAAAAACGCACCCCGACTACTAAAACGACGATCGACGAGAAAAACATGGCGGGATCGGCTGAGTAGTGGTGAGATCTTGAATCGATACAGTTAAGGATCCCACGGGAAAAGAAGAAAAAATTGAAATCGGATGGCTTACGGTCTCTTAACTCCAGCTTTTACAGAGCTGTACACCCACTCCGCCTGCCCAATACAGTCAGGCTCCGCTGAATAAGAGATCTCTCCTCCACGGAAGACGTACCGTGACCATGACAGCAGTGCATTTCATCTCTTGAAATATTGGAAAATGCCCGCGATCGGTAATAATTCGGGTAGCGACCTTCGGAGTATCCGCTTCCTTTGCACCGTTGCGGTCCAGCAGCAGGCGAATGAGATCTCCATCATCAGTACAGGTGCCAATGTGGTATACCACGCCGCGGAAAAGGTCGCCGATTGTAGCCATGTATTAACTGGGAGGAGCAGGTAGTGAGATGGAAAAAACGAAGATGGAAGCAAAGGATTCGAAGTTCTAGGCGCTTCCATTCACGTGAGGTAGTGTTAGTCAGGACTGGTCGACATGCGGCCGAATATTTAGGTAACGGAACAGTTTAAAGTTCAAGTGTTTCGGGGGCATCCGGGGCGTAGTATATATTCGGATGGGGTGCCTAAACAGTTCAAACCAAGTAGGACCTCCATGTTTTCGATGATTGCCAGTTTTGGAAATGAGTCTGACGGTCTAGATCGGGGGGAATGCTCAAGAACCAACCGAATCGTGGGAAACCATAGATCAACGCGCGTCAAGTGTCGTGCATGGTGATGGTGAAACACAAGAAATCTTGTTGCTGCTGGCAATCGCGACTTTGGCTCTGCTGAGGCCTCGGCTTCATGGCATTGGCAACCGGGATTTCGGTCTTATCTTATCTCTCAACGATGATCGCACGTAAAGCACGCATTAATTCTGGATCGGTCAATAAGACGTCGTAGCACCGGAGACATAGCTAGGTCCTCCTTCAAATCGTTTTTTTCTCCTTAATTCCTTTGGAATGAATTACCGTGCTTAAAACTGAGAATATCCAGCGACAAATACCCCGACCTTGCCGGCCCCTCGTTGTATCGAACTGTTACGTCCATTCTTTTGTAAACCGACGAGATGCAAAAATGGTGCCGAACTCAAACACAGGCCCCTATCGTGGTACGATATGATTGGACTGCCAGCAATGTTCTAACATGGGAGTGTAAGCTCCGTGGCAGATTAACTATTGGTAGCGCAGCCCGAGAATTCTGGAATCTGTTCGTTGCTTCCCGAGGCAGATGACGCCCTCAACTGTGGGTGATCATCTCATTGCTATAGTGTCTGGCGAAGATAACCACAGACATGGGAAATGTTGACCTGTTGAGATTATATCACGACCTTTATACCTTCGGGGGGGGCAGCCCACCTGCGTCTCACATGGAAAGTGATGTCTACTCATGAAGCCAATATCCCTAGCCCTGGACGTCTTACTCACCGCGATAAAATGGTCCCCAGCTGCGATATCATCCCACACACCGCCAGCATCAAGATCGGGGAGCTATCAAGCTCAAATACTATCTTAGTTACCCTCATATTCACAGAGCGATGGCGCTGTCCCTCTCCTCAAGTCGACATATCTTCCGGGTCTCAGGTAAGGCCGGGGCTGGTCCACATTTCCTCTCGCTGGTGCGCAAGACATTGCTCCCCTTTCTTCACTGCGCTCACAGCGCTGACCTTACCCGGGGTGCACCATGCGAATCTCGACGGTTTCTTTTCTCCTTAACGTCGCTTGGAGCGTCTGGCTGGTGCAGGCTCAAGAAGGTGGTGGTGGTGGTGGCGGCGGAGGGGGTGGCGACGGAGGGGGTGGTGGTAGCGGCGGTGGCGGCGGTGGCGGCGGTGGCGGCGGAGGGGGTGGGGGTGGGGTGGGGGTGGTAACAGTGGCACTGGCAATGCCGTGTGTCCAACGTTCGACCGGGATGGCACCACCCTCAGTCTCGAAGATTCAACTAGCGGAATCACCGTCCTCACCTGTTCATACTCTGCCGCTGGCCCATGTACATATTTTGTCTCCGTGCGTCATGATGTTAGAATGTGGTGAGCGTAGCTGATATGTTTTCAAGGACGGTGTGTTCTCCTCAGGCTCGACGGCGTGTCCACCCAGCGCTTCACCAGATGAGTCGATTTCCGGTACAACCACTAGCACAGGTCTCCCCCCGAGTTCCTCTCTACCCGATATAAGTACTCCGACTACAGCTAGCGCCAAATCTGCAGTGTCACTGGGGAGCGGGGTCGGGAGCAGTGCGACTTCTCTGCCTTCTAGATCTGCTACAGCAACGTAAGTATTTCGATCCATTGCATGGCTTTCTCATCGTAATTTTGGTCACATAGGAAGCACAGGAAGCAAATACCTCCACGCGTAATCGCCGCGATCTGCATTGCAGTGGCCAGCGTCGTCGTCGGTTTAAATATCGCACTGATCCTCTGCGCCAAACATCGTCGCGCGGCAAAACATCACCCGACAGCAATTAACCGCGACGCCAACACCGTTTCACCATTTACGCTCGTTACGCAGATGGACGGTCACACCGACGGGACCACCGCACGCAGAGATTCCGATGTCCGGAGAGTCAGCCCGAGCACAATAACACGACAAGACTTGGAGTCAGAATTGCGGATAGTACATGAAAAGATGGCCGATCTCCAGGACCTGGAGAGATCATCAACAGGGACAACAGCGGGCTCGGGGATGCGCCGAGTGTTGCGCCTGATGTCGATGCCAAGCACCTCGACAATGGGATCGCCCGACGTGCAGGCTCAGCTGGAAGCTTCGAGAGAACAGCTCAATATGCTGGTGATGCGGATGCACGCGCTGGAGGCGAATGTCAATTCCGCGTATGGGTGGGAATCTCGAATGAACCGCCGCCGGCGTATGTCTAGCGGGGATGCAATATGCGGTCAATGAACGAAAGGATAATATGTGGGGCAATGCAGTCTTGCGCTTCTTAGTATATTAGGCCCATTTCCAAGGTGCGCAATGCATGTAGCCAACTCTGAAGTGCGCAGCAACTACATCTCAGATAGAAGATCAAGCCTGATTAATCAAACAGTTGGTTGTCTTCCCACTATCCGTAACGCCCCGATCGAGAATGCAAAATAAACAGATACGAAGAATGTAACCGAATCACTGCGTTCCGGCCCTATGTAGACGCACCCAGGTGTACATTGACAAGACGTGCTTCCGCTTCGCTCCGGAATCGAAGACGAGTGAAGAAATTAATTTTATTTCGACAGAACAAATGAAATGTATCACTGCGGTCGACGCCAGTGAGGTCAATCAAGCTGTTTGAAACCCATAGCCGTAGTAAAAATGCACAGCGGAATGCAACAGACGATTGGCAGCATTGATTGAATTATCCATGAACAGTAAATCTACTCCAAAACCAGGTAGAACCTACCGTAGAAGCCGTATTTTGCGTAGTACCATGGCTAAAACCAAGGAAGCAAGGCATTTGTATCCGCTCGATTGCAGCATTGAACAGAGCAGGAAAGAACCAGGAACTAAGTGATTACACAGAAATAGGTATCAAGGGGTTCCAGGCTTGCAGCGGATCCAAAGGACAACCGAGGGTAGAATGAGGTAGGGCAAGGACGCAAACAGGAAGAAAGCAGGAGGCTGGGTGCCAAAACGACCCGGAATGCCAGTTTTTTCATACCTCGAGCAGACATCGCGGCCGCAGTATGAACGCAGTGTAGCGCCTTGCGGTTCAATGGGGAGTTTCATACAAATGGGATATTTATTGCACTGTACATTCACGAAGACTCGCCTCTATAACTGTGAAGTCCTAATGCATGCTATCTTTGACAGTTCGCAGTCGTTTGCAGGAGTAATTGTATTAATGGAAGCGAGGCGCAGCAGAATAGTGTCCAAAAGCGTGGTGAGTAGTCAACCAAAAAAGTAGTGAAAACATTTTAAATTTTTCGCTTACGTTTTCAGCGAAAAAAGTCTGAAAAATAATGGACTTTTTTCACCAATTTTTTCACTGAAAAACTTGAAATGTTCAAGCAGTGTTAAGAGAAGAAACAAGACTTCGAGAAGCATATTTAGCATAGTTCTCGGTGGATTAAAGACCCACAAGCATCACACTGGTGCAAAAAACTGGGCATAAAACCGTCATTCAGTTATGTTGTGACTCTCATTTCCATTTAGTTTAGACCCAACCATAAACAAAAACAAAATGGTTGAAACCTCAACAGTATTTGCTTATCTCCAGTGTCCGAAAGAGCTAAACAGTAGCACATTATAATTTATACCGTTGAGAATACCCGAACTCCGGCTAAAAAAACAGGCCGGACTCGTACTGCCATGTGAAGCACTGGCCTACAGGCGCACGTATCGCTATCTATCTCACTGAGAATATACTTCAGCCAGTGTACTAACCATGCGCGATGCACGTAGCGCTTTTGAAATTTTTTGTTAATGTAAAGGGCTGCAGCACAGCAGCATGGCGCACATAACACCCACATCACACACTATCCAGCATGCTTGCACCACCCACAGACCTCTAGAGATAGATGTGAGTCGATGTGAAGTAGTCAACAGTACTAGTTGAGGCATACGGTGGTTGGTATCGGGATCAGAGGAGATAGTATTTGGACTCTGATTTTCCTTCTCCGTATTCAATGGCGGCGTAGATTTCGGTTCTATACACAAATCACCTAATCAATCGATGTAGAAAGTTGCCACAGTCTTACGCTGATCCACGATAGGTTCGTCCAATTCTTCATTTGCATTCTCCGATCGTGCATCTTGTCCAACTTCCATGACGAGCACAGAGTATCAGCAAGTTGTGGATGGTGCCTCTTAGTGCCTCTTATAAGACAAAAGAACCGTGACAATAGTTCGACGTCATCGCTAAAGTGAGAAGGATCGGGTGTGCAGGATTGAATAGGTGTGTGATTCGGTTGGGAGTGTGCCGGGGATGTGAATCGCTCCGAAGTAAAAGCATACTCCACCCTGTCAATGATCACAGACCAATTACACTGGCTCGTTTCTGTGACTCCACCGACTCCCACATGACAGATTGGAAAGCGGAAGCGCCATGATAGGGAGACGCGAGAAGCAGATATGCAAATGATGAGGTGCTGGAAAATACACGGGCACGCAGTTTTGTCGCAATATGCAACTGTGAAAGACCCCCGATCGAGAAATGGGTAAAGAGGCCATTGAGCGATACCTTTTAGCGACGAAGTAAGAGAATCCCGACCTCCACACCGGTCCAGAAATGCTCCTCGAGCAGGGGCGAATGTCGCGTGGCAAAAGCTCTCCCGTCTCCATCCCCACCCGCGATCGTCCGTGTTGACGGCCTAGAAATATCAACCCTGCCACGGGAGAGCCCATTGCACCACCCATTCTGCTGAAATCCGAATATTTTGAATCTGTCTTAGGATTTTTGTACGCCCTCCGCGACCTTTGCATGCACAGAGAAAAGAAATCAGAATAAAAGCCTGTTCTGACCAGGTGGGCGGTGTAACAGACCTGCCAGCCTACGCCTTGATACCACCAACCTGATATCTGCCCATCCCCTTCAACCCAAAATTTCAACCTCAAATGAATCCTACTATTGATACCCACTCCCCGTACAAATTTTAGGCCAAGCGCACAATTATTGAACACCCAACAGCTCACAAAGACCTGGTTGTCTGAAGAACCAAAAACGTATACTGTATGCCCCAATCTGATGTACTTTTCACAAGTAAATACCGAAACGGTTATATTCCCAGGAGGCGCTCGTTCGTCCCTCCATGATCATATACAAATGATATTTTTACTGCAGCTATTGCGGCTGTAATTTATTTTTATTTGCGGAAATGCCATCAAGATTTCGCGCCTGGACCGCTTTTAATGGCGGCAAGCCACCTCCCTGCCGCCAAACGTGCGATGACGCAATGTCGATTATCTCGCAGTTGTGCTCACCACCTTAGAAACCTTGAGCCCGACAACTCTGACGTCTCCGAGCCCACCTCCCGTGTAAATTTTAACCTTCTGCCCACCTGACATCCGGATCGCGCCCCGGGTCCTCCAACCGAATCCTGCGATACTTCACCCCCACCTCCCTTGTAAAATATGGCCATCTGCCCCGCCTTCATCTACACCCTCCCATCTTCCGCCCCGCCCCGCTGTCACATTGCCCGCCCGCGCCCAATCTTGCACGTGCACCCAAACCGGCTTTTCCTTGTCCACGCCCAATGCGCAAGCTCCCGTCCGCCCCGGCCGCACCGCGCTCACCCGATTAAAGCCGCGGCGATCAACGCCACGTCGCTCTTTTCATACCACCACGACAACGCCACCACGTCGGTCTAACTCCCGACCTCAAAGCGCGCTCCGCTACGCCCACGCCCTCCCTCCACCACCACTAGTACTACTAGTACTAAGCCTTGACTAGGACTGAGGATGTCCTCTCCAACCAACCTCAGTCCCCTCCGGCACGCTTAGTTTTCCCGACGTCTCCGCATCGTCGCCGCTCCTGCACTTTCCGCTATGCACCTCTCCCCGTCGAGGCTGAGCAACGGCCATGCCTCCCCTGTGGCCTACCCTTCTCCCCTTACCCAATGTAGAACTCTCTCCATGCGATGCTTGAATGGATACTACCCCTCCGCCTCGCGCCCATAACACTCACCCCGCCCCCTTGTGCGATGAATCTAGGTTATTGCCATTCGGGGAATTTTGGTGCGTTCTTTTCCCGCTCCTTTCTTTTTTTCTTTTCTTTCCGTATTCCTTTCCCCCTCCTTCTTACGTCTCTGATCTTCCTCCCATGCATCTTGTGTGCGTACGACATCACCTCGCACGAGACACACGGCTACGTCCTCGGCGTACCACTCAGACTCGGATTGTTCTGCCTGCGTCCGACGTCCCGCGCTCCTCCCCACTCATGTGCCCGCCCAATGCGACCGTCTCCAGTATAATCCCACCTCGCCTCCCGCACGCCGTGCACCGCCAATTCAAGGTGCACGCCACCTGGTGTATGCGCCGCGCTTGCGTCGTGGGTCGTGCCTCGCGCCACCGCGATCCGTTCCCCGTCTCCCAGGAGTTTCATTGACCCGGCTCGACTGCCGCCGCTCGACGCACACGCTCCCCATGCATCCAACCGTGGCCGCAGCTCACGGAGCCAGTTCCCCCCTTCTCCATGTCGCTTTCTTCTCCTTGCCGTGCACCGCAACCCTCCACCTCGCCCACCATAACCGCCCATAGGATCCAACGCCCCCGATACGACGGCGCGCGCAGCACCACCGCCATGTGCGGTGCCCCCCGCACACGGTTCGAGCGATGTACTGCCCTCGTCCATCCTTCCCCCTAGATAATCCCCGCGACGAGGCGCTCGCGGTGACTCGATGCACGCGGCATCTGCGACAGAACTCGTTGCGCGCTCTCTGGCTGTAGGCCTGGATTCAGAGAGCTGCGTGAGGACCGTCCGACGAGCGCACGCCGGCGAGAAGGAGCAAGGGTATTGCCACATTGCTCGCGCGAGCCCGCCCATCCACAGTCGGCTCTCTTTCTCCTATTTCCTTTCGTTTCTGAGAGCTTGTTGGAGTACTTGTTTTACTTAAAATACGGGCGTGTATTGACTTTGAATCACGTTCTATGGTATACTTTGTTCAAGGTTCCTGGCAAAAGCCCAAATTGAAAGAGTTCCGGAGGAGGAATACATCCTTGGAATATTTGGCACACAAGAGAGCCGACTCAGAACTTGTCGCACGACCCGACTCGCGTCAAATCATCGAACCTTTGTTACTGTTTTGCAAAATTGTAAGCGGTTGACCCGTTTAAAATCCACCGCGTAAGGCAACTAACCTCGGCCAACCCATATCCTGAACAGTTCGATACCTTCGTTCGCCCTCACTTGCTCAAATCCGCACCTTATCAGCTGTTTTTTTTTTTCCTCCAGAGCTTTTTCCCCTGGGAATTCCCAGGAGAAGGCGCTGAGTTTCAATTCAACCCAGATATCAATCCCATGTATCATAAGTCACAAGAATCCCTCCGAAGCATTGACCTAAATCTCACAATGAACAAAGTTATGCTTGATTATTTTACCCCCTTTGTTCTCCCAGTAATTCCCGGGCCCATCTTCGAGCACTGATCGGTTCTCTTCTTAATTTACACCCCACTCTGCAGCGGACTCTCTCACCCGGGCCACCGCCAGCCGCGGGGCATGTTCCGATACACATCTTACTGCCTTAATCTTCATCTTCAGGTTTCAAAATATTTACTGCACAGTACTAGTTCAAAGTCGCTGGTCTTATTACAAGATCCAGGTCACAGGTAAGAACTGACTTGACTTTCTAGTGGTGCGGCTCACAGATCGGCGACACTCTTCGGACTGCCCAATCGACGGTCCTATTTAGTCACATTTTTCCCCGAGAAATCCTGGGAGATTCATGCTAGATTTCAATAATGATTCCTCGACCTTCAGCGTTCGACGACCCATTCAATCGTCCACCATCATTATTTCTCTCCCTACTGGCCATGCGTTTCTCAATCCTGATTCTCAATCCCGTTCTCTGGCTTTCACTGACGCTGCCGCTCGCGTTGCGCTCAAAGAACCCGGTTAGCAAGAATCAATGCATGCAGGGTTTTTACTCGTCCAAGCCCGCGAAAATCAGTGTCACTCTGTAACTATTTGCACCTCTTATATTGTGCGTTCATTCTCCCCAGAATTCCCACATAGATCCTCACCGAGTACGAACGATGATGTCAGTGACAACGCTTTCTACTGGGATTTATGTAACGTCCATTCGCATTCATGGTTGGTTTTGCCCCTCTCAGTTCAGTCTTGGCCTAGGTCTAGGTCTCGTTCAATCCAGAGAAGTTTTGATCTGTTTAAACGCCCACTCACCCTCTCAGTGATCTATATTGTAATGGGACCAGGATCCTCATCCCCTCCCACGGTACCTCAGAAAGAAAAGTCTGTCCCGATCTCTCTGCCTTTTCAGAGCACATTGGTGCCGATTTTCCCAGTTAAAGAGTGGAAGAGTAATGTCGCAGTGTGCGCACACGTCGTTACCTTGCATGTATTCAATTCAGATCCCGTGTGAAACATTAGCCCATCCATTTCGGCCGCGCACGACAGCTGGTCCAGAGGCCCCCTCAGACCCCAGTGCAGTGCCGATTCTGCCGCTAGAATATATTTCCTCAAAGACTTTCGTGTTAATTTACCGCTCCGTTCTGTGGTACAAAACCTATGGCTGCGTCTTGGGCATGGCCACCGGTTTTGTACCACACACCAGAGCGGCAAATTAATATTGTAATCATGTGCGGAGCGCCCGGGTCATACATCGGGCTGAAAGTCTTCGAGAGAGGTCCAGTGGGTGAGGTGGTACTGGTAGTCGCGACCGTTGGTCCGGTAGCAGACGTTGCTACTACCCTGGCAATGTGCTAGTACCTTCACAAACTTCGAAGGCCTGAAGCGGAATTCATTCTGTGGGTGTACCCCTAAATTCTCACCGCATGACAAGATTAGTTTCGCGAAGGACGCGTACGATGGCTGGACACCCTGATACTGTGGACTATCGGTACGTTTGGGCAGTGCAAGGCCTGTTCCTCAGTCTCACAACTGTTTCCCACAGAAACAACAATGATCACTGCGTAAATTCATTCTCAATCGTCCCCGGGAACTTTCTAATCTCTGACTAGTGTGTCGGGGATTATTCTCGTCACTCTGGTGAATCCAATTGTTTGTCTATCCACCCTCCCCTCGACTAAGACGCTTCAGTTTGCAGCGCGGCATGACTGTACGTGACTCTACCAAGCGTATACTGTTTCCTCTGAAAAGGCCGATAGCCGTCTGGGTGGCATTCTACAGTATCCAGCCCAAATGTCAATTCTTGCTGAGGACTGTGGCCCACACGGACCCCTCTGTATCCAGTGTTTCCCAACACCATGTTGGCTGGGTAAGGAGAGGTGTACTTCATTGCAGCTCTGTGTATCTCATTATTTTCATTTTCTGTAGCCTCAATGGCCCGGTGCGATTCCGCAACCCCGAGGACCACGTCAGATCTTTTGTTTTTCCTTTAGAAGGACTCGATACCAACCTTCAAAGCGATCGAACCGAAATGGCGCTCAACTCGGCGTCTGACTAGGATGTGGATTGTCAACGTTTGAAGGTAACGATGGGACGCTCTGGGAATCTCTGTGGTGGCTAACTCAGCAACGCGTCTATTGCTGAAGGATATGGGTAGCACGTCCATGGATTGAATTCGCCGGAATGATAATCCTGTGACTCTTCGCCAAGATCCCCGGCCCATACAGACAGCAGGCGCTATTGGCAAAAATCACCACGTTCTTGCAACTATTGTGACTGTCTAAGCGAGTGGAAAGTCATTCCTCGGGCTTTCCGAAATCTACGGAATCTGTATGAAGATGTACATGTAGCGAAGCAAGACCCTCCCAATTTCGAAAGATCATAGGACAAGCCCAAACGAACGATTGGGCGGATCTGAAATTTACAGAGAGAAGGGCCGTTTGCCAGCTATATCATACCTTGTGCTGGTGTCTATCACTGGCTTCTCAATTAATTGGCACTTCTCGGGGGAACAGGGGTTGCGGCTGCTGAATGCTTTTGCTGTAACAAGTATGGTACATTAGACCTTGCTGTCAGCAGGAAAGCCTGATGTTCCTGCGACCCCTTGACCATGAGTCAGAAGCTATGATAGACGTGCAAAGGCCCTTTCCTGTCCCAAGTTCTTGTGGTTACTGATTCCAGAATATCGATTATGACAATTTCGGGATCTACAAAATTAAAGACTGTCATTCATCCTTGACTGGATCAAAGAGGTGTATGCAACTTACTCTGGAAGACTGGAAAGAGATACAAATGCCGCCAACTGAACAGCGGAGTGGCAATCATTGAGTAAATTCATAACCAACGGAATTGCTCCCATGATTTCCTGTTGTAACATCACTGCAAATCGTCCTGAATATACGAGATGGACTCGAAGCGACATTCATATACCTTGGGTTGTGAGACTGAAGAGGCAGTTAATTACCGTCTGACGAACATCTCATTCGGAATTGCTCAGCAAGTTACTGAGCAGAGGGATTGCCAGCTGAACGTCCGTGTGGAATGGCGCTGGGACTCAAAGTCAGGATGCTTCTTTAGCGCCTTGTCTCGAATGAGTATTCACCTTGTGCTTCGAGACTTGACAGGCATTTCCTATTGCCGACTAACGAATGTGCGTGTTGGAATCGCTGAGAAACACTGCAACTGACCGCAACTTTCTGACTGAGCGGATCGCAGGTCGAACGCGGATTGCAGACTCAATGTCTTGCTGGAACTCCGCTACCCAACGACATCAGTGTGCTGAGAACCGACAGAGAGAATATACCTTGTGTTGCAATACTGGAAATATTTCTATGGTATCAGTTGGTTGAATGGATAAGTATCGGTGTGGTCTGGAAGATACCTATTACATGAAGCAGTTCGAAATGGAAAGGATTTTTACGGCATAAATCTCATCCAGCAACCATGACCGCCATAGTACCAACCAATATCCACCTAATCGATGCACCACCATTTACTCTCGCTACTCCTCCACTCGGAGCACTACCTCCACCGGAGCCGTTTGAAGAGCCAGACCCGCCTCCTGATCCCCCAGCGCCTGCAGCATTAGCAGCGACGGTGAAGATGGGAATGGCGCTGCCCGTGAATGAGGCCTGAAATTCGCCTTCTCCGAGTACACAGAGTGCGCCACCTTTACCATCCAATGAGCAGGTTTCGTGGATGTCGCCTTTATCTTGGTGCCATACGGTGGCACCCTGGACAATAGGGTCGTTCACAGTTCCCTTTTTCCTGCCCTTTTTCTCCCCTTTTTTTCGGGCTTTTTGTGGTTCCCGCCGTTTTTCACCGGGTTTTTTCCCCCTTTTCAATTCTGATATGTAAAAAGTGTGAAAAAGGGAAAAAACGAACTTCTCAGCTGAAAAACTGAAAGAAATCCATCGAAAAAGGGAGCGAAAAAGGGCAGGAAAAAGTGAACTGTGAAACCCCCCGCCGCGGCTCCCTTTTTCCGCCCTTTTTCGTGCCCTTTTCAACTCTATTTCATGCAGTTTGGGTCTTCCCATTGTTCCCCAAAGGTTGCATACCACCTAAGATGTTCAAAAAAGACTGGGGTGAATTTTCTGGATTTTATGGCTCACTCAGTTATGTTATTGAAAAAGGGCAAAAAAAA
Organism: Mycena leptocephala; assembly: GCA_029378395.1. Classification (NCBI taxonomy): domain Eukaryota; kingdom Fungi; phylum Basidiomycota; class Agaricomycetes; order Agaricales; family Mycenaceae; genus Mycena; species Mycena leptocephala. The sequence goes on along the minus strand of JARJLF010000203.1, from coordinate 239,408 downwards.
AGGGAGCAGAAAAGGGAGCAAAAAGGGAGTAAAAAGAGCGCGAAAAAGGGCGACTGTGAATGACCCTATTATTAGAACCTCGAACTTTTGACGTACATTATAATAATTGACTCTTATTTGTTCTCCGACAAGATAGGTGGCAATCTGGTAGCAAAGACTCCAAGATTTAATTGTGAAGTTGGCGTGATAGTGGAATACCGGAGGTTGGTTGCTGAGTCACTTGTGTCGGATGTAAGATAATTCGAGAAAGGATCAACGATTTCGCGCTCCAAAAATCGTACACTGGAGATTTCAGAATTTCCTGGGAAATATCGCTAAACCATGGCTAACCTCCCCTGCAATGCACCAAGCAAAAATGTTAAATCATAAACTAGTACGTTATCCGGCGTTTCTTTCTCAAATTTTCCAACCAACGACGTCCAAATTGCAGGATAGGTGTGACTTCAAGGGCAGCACGTTTGGAACGGATTCAATTGAACCTCTTCGATATTCGTCGACGGGTCGGACTCCATTCAATCTAGTCCGGTACACAGTCTCGGTTGCGAAACTTTAGAACATCTTGGGCGTATTAAGTCTTTGGGAGTCAAGACAATGGAGTAGGTAGAGATAAACTCTGGCAATTGAGATAAACGTGAAATGAAGGCTTGAAGCAGGAGTGTGGAACGGAGTCCTCATCGACGCGCTGAATTTGATTTCCATGGGATACGTGATTTACACGCGAAGATGTCTGAGAGCAAGTGCCACAGATCCCACATTATATATGTCTATGTCCAGGCAGGATTTGAGGCGACAGTCAAAGGAAATGACTCTTGAGATGCTGTCTGGGAGCACCGGAGTGTTGAGCAGGAAAGTGAATTTGGCGAAACGACTAGTAATAGCTACCATTCCAGTTATTCGCACTTCATATTGCCCAAGCCAACCATGTGAGCATGACTAACGGAGAGCCGGCCCGGCATCCCGGACCGTTGTAGCGGCCCGCATGCATGGGTGCATCGCCACTTCATCGCTCATCAGAATACCGTCACCTCAAAACCCTGGGTCTGTCGAGGTGTTCAAGTTTTTGCCCGTCCAGTAGAAAGAATTCAACTTGCCTGATCCTCTACTTGACGCGGGCTCTTTCTCCCGGGACTCCTCCCGAAAATGGACGCATTTAATGCCGGAGTGCTAGTCTTGCGCCCCGTAACCATGCAGCCGCCAGGTTGACGTGCTATTTCAACGCGTCGGGAATTTTCTCTACAATTTCTGACTTCAGTTTATTCACGCACGAAGCGATCTGATTGTGGCTGCGCACCTGCGCAAATTCATCGATTTGTTACCTCGCTGGTCAACGACTGACCTAGGGCCTTCGGGTATCTGTTTGGACTTCATTACCCGAGCATTCGTTTGGCTGATATTCGGTGAACGAGCAGTGGGTCGGCTCCCCTAAATATATCGAGTGCGTCACCTGCTATGCCTTCTGCTGCGTCACTGATTCCACCGGCCAGCATAGAAGACAAGAAGATGGAACTATTTCGAGAGACCAAACTTCGTCACCTGAGTGCAAGGAACATCGGCAGCTGTGATACAAAAGCCGCACCAGGAACTCCGTGCAAGTCTCCCACTGACGCACCCGTGCGACGGTTTCACGCCGGATACCATGGCCTTTCTCAGACTCAAACTTCTCTCTCTAGTCCTCCTCAGTACTCGGACACTGTCCGATGTCACTACTGGTATCCCGGACGCCGCGCCACCAGGTTTCGAAGAGTGGGAATCCCCCATAGTTCTACCCGCACCACCCGTCGCAGGCAAGGCCGACTGGGCGTCCGCCGTACAGCGCGCGCGCGCGTTCGTCGAGGGCCTGACTCTTCCGGAGAAGGTGAATGTTACCACTGGTGTAGACATTATGGGGCGGTGTGTCGGTAATACGGGGGTGAGTCGAGATCAATTACTTTGCCCTCAGGGCGCTGCAAAGCCACTTAGATCCCATACTGACATTTCCGCGGTCCAGACAATCCCTCGCATCGGGTGGCAGGGCCTATGCCTTGAAGATTCCCCGCTCGGGGTGCGCTTCGCTGACTTTGTTTCGGCGTTCCCTGCGGGCATCAATGCCGCTGCGACTTGGGACGTCGATTTGATCAAGTGCGTTTGCCTGCCTCAAACAAATGGCCGTTCTGACCTGTGATTGACGCAGGGCAAGGGGGAAAGCGATGGGCCAGGAGCATCGTGGGAAGGGCGTAAACGTCGCGTTGGGGCCGATGACGAACATGGGTACGTACCGCCTTCCATTTGTTTTTAGCGCGTCTCGCAACTCGAACTTTTCTTCCTAGGCCGACAGGCCGCTGCGGGGCGGAACTGGGAAGGCTTCGGTGGAGATCCATTTTTGGCCGGCGTCGCAACAGCCGCGACCATCGAGGGATTACAAGGCGTCGGCGTAATTGCGACGGTCAAGCACTAGTGTGTAGATTGTTCCTCTTTTGGTGGCCATAGATGTATAATCCAACTCTTCTCTGACGTTTGTAGCATCGCGAATGAGCAGGAGCACATGCGTGGTGGATCCGAGGCCGCACAGATCTACTCATCCAACCTCGACGACAAGACCTTGCATGAAGTGTATCTGTGGCCCTTCGCCGAGGCGGTAAAGGCGGGCGTTGGGAGTGTGATGTACGTTCCTTTGATCCTTTCCGTGGACATGACGGCCGCACCTGTCTCTCTATTTCAATAATTCTTACACTATTCAATCGGCTGCAGGTGCTCATACAACAAAATCAATCAGACGCAGGCATGTCAGAATTCAAAGCTCATTAACGGCGTGCTGAAGGAAGAGCTCGGCTTCCAAGGTATGTCCATCCATTACACCCCTGTGTCCATGGGACTCGCTCATTTCCATTGTGTCAAGGATTCATTATGTCTGATTGGACTGCGATGATTAACGGGGTGCAGCCCGCGCTTGCTGGGCTCGACATGAACATGCCGGGCTTTTTGGGATATGTACGTGACGAGTCTCTCACCCACCGAACGGGTTGGTCCTCAATCTTTGCTGCAGGGCATTGGTCCGCAGAACGACCCTGATCCAGCCACTGCTACGAATTCGTGGTGGGGCGCGGCGCTCATTGAGATGGTGAACAATGGAAGTGTCCCGGAAGCGAGGGTGGATGATATGGTGGGTGATTTCTACGATGTCCCAGTTGAACCGTATTCGACGTCTGACTCCCTACACAGGTTACTCGAACCATCGCTGCATGGTACAAGATGGGCCAAGACCGCGGTTATCCCGATGTCAGTTTCTCGCAACTCACACAGGCGACGTTCTTGAACGGCGAATTGGTCAACGAGCACATCAAGTACGTCCTCCTTTTCTACTCAACATTGAGCGTCACTTATCTCTTCGTTAAAGTGTCCAGGATGATCACTACAAACTTATCCGCCAGATTGGCGCCGCCAGCACCATTCTGCTGAAGAACACAGATGGGGCGCTGCCACTAAAGGTTAAGGAAATTAAGCGTGCGTGCAGATCCTGCGTATAATTCAGTCGTTGTTCTCAACTTCATGACAGGAATTGGTATATTTGGCTCCGACGCTGGCCCACATCCCGTCGGACCGAATGGATGCAGTGACGGTACTGGAGAGTGCGTGTTCCTGATATCCCTACCGCGATTTTGGACTAATGACATCTGCAGTCACGGATGTGATGAGGGTACGCTCGCGATGGGATGGGGATCTGGTGCGTATACGCTTTCTTTCCTCTGCCTCGAGATCGAACACGGCGTGAAATACAGGGACCGCGGAGTTCCCGTACCTCATCGATCCACTTGCCGCAATAACTGCCCACATTCAATCAATCGACCCTACTGTCGTCATTGAGGGCGTCTTGGATGACTTTAATACTGCACCTACTGGCATGGTCGCGTCTCTTGCAGATACCTGCATCGTCTTCGTCAATGCGGACTCGGGTGAGGGCTATATCACGGTTCCCATGATTCCGGAGAGCGCGGGGGGAAATTTCGGCGATCGCAACAACCTTACTCTCTGGCACGGCGGCGACACCCTCATTACCAACGTTGCATCGGTGTGCGCCAACACCATCGTAGTCCAGCATGTGGTGGGCCCAGTTCTAGTGGAGAGCTGGATCGACCATCCCAATGTCACGGCAGTCCTTCATGCGGGCTTGCCCGGGCAAGAGAGCGGGAATGCATTGGTGGACGTCCTTTTCTCAGACGGCTCGCAGTCAACCAACCCCAGTGGGCGCTTGCCATACACTATCGCAAAGCAGCGCACGGATTACGCGGCAGATATCTTGTACTCAAGCAGCATGACGACACCCCAGATTACGTATGACGAGGGCGTCAACATAGATTACCGGTGGGTGGGTCCTTCTTGCGCAACGACTACTGACACATGATCAGGTGGTTCGATTCGAAGAGAATTACACCTCGTTTCGAGTTTGGATTTGGGTTGAGCTACACAACGTTCTCATATAGCGCGTTGCATACTGCGCAGATGAAGAACGCCCGTCGGGCGGTACCTGCCTCAAGCTCCGCAGTGAGTCAGGTGTCCAGTGCAGCGTCGAACAGGGCCACCACCAGCATCGGGTCTACCACGTTGTCCCCCATCACATCTCTGCCATCCGCTTCTGCGTCTGTCCCCGTCTCTCCATCTCTTTCCGGTTCCTTGTCTTCTGGGTCTCCACCAATTGGCTCCGCGTCCGCGTCCACCTTTTCTAGTTCCCCATCCATCAGCGCGTCCTCAAATGCGACGAGTACTGCGAGTGCCCCACCCAGCGCCTCCTCACCCGTCGGCGACATTGGCGGTCCCGCGGCGCTCTACGAGACTCTACTTACTGTCAGCTTCACGGTACAGAACACTGGCGATGTCGCCGGGAACGAGGTCTCGCAGCTATACCTCGGTTTCCCGGCATCCTACGGCGAACCGCCCAAGCTCCTACGAGGCTTTGCGCGCACGTTGTTACATCCCGGACAGCGTGAGACGGTGACGCTTGATCTGCGCGAGAAGGACGTGAGTGTATGGGACGTGGTCGCACAGAAGTGGGTCGTAGGGCAGGGAACGTACAAGGTGATGGTGGGATCATCGTCACGCAAGATTCATTTGGAGGGTACCTTTCAGCTGTAAGTGTTTCTCCCTGTTGACAGCATCGAGGATGGAAGCGGCAATAGTGCAATTTGAGTTGGTTCGGATTTTCTTTTGTATAGTAAAATAACGATCGGTTCATGGCAGCAACAGGTCTTGAACTTAGGGAAATCACCCAGTGAACACCCTAAGAGGATGAAATGAACTAGATTATAAACACCAATTTCCGTATCGTTCGAGCGCTCACATCTGGAAAATGCCCAGTGGCTAGATAGCTCGTGATAGGCACCAGTAGAGCCATAGAGCCATAGGCACACACACACACACACACACACCCTTCTATGGGGGTTCTACCGTAGGACTGTTTTCTACCCTGCTCGTGCTATGGTGGTGCAAAGAGCCCTATAGCGAGTAATAAGAAAACAAAATACTCGGTTCATCGCGGATTCAAAGACTCCGCGCCACACAAAAAAACCAATAAAAATCGTCGTACTTTTAGTAAAAAAAGAGAGGAGGTACAAATGAGGGTAGGGTGTGATATGCGAAGTTTTACAGTTGCAGGAACCGCGGAAGAGACCCGAATATGCTCTACAAATAAAATATTCCCGACGACGTTTCAGATTTCAAGTTCCATGTCTCCGATCCGAAGACACCGAGGCACTTCAATCGACATATCCAGGAGGTGCGGGTGCCAACTGTGTCTGGAACTCGTGCTCCAACCTACTGATTCTGGTCCTAAGACTCTCGTTCTGCTGTTCCAAATCGGTACCCCCAGGGGGAACAGTGGATGGCGCTACCTCTGAGCTCGACTCGGAAGGTGGCACTGTCCGCAACAACCGTCCTTTCTCACTCCGTGGCTGGAACTGGCGTATCCCGTCATTATGTTGCGGTGCAGGGAAATATACCGGCGCTGGCTGGGTATTTTCCTGGCGCATCCTGCGCTGACGACGCATGCAGAACGCGACTAACAGGCCAAGTCCCAGCAGCGACACCGCACCAACGATAACTCCCGCGATGGTGCCTTTAGTCACAGATTTCCTATGCGCAGGGAGTTCAGTGAGGGATGTAGAAACGACCAGAATGTATACTTTGGACTATGCACATCCGACTGTGGCGGTGACTGCGTTTGGATGGCTGAGCCGCTGGATGACAACGAGTTTGGGGTTACAGAGATGTCGAATAAAGAGCTCGGCGCTACGGTGGTGGTTGCCCCACTTGGGGAGGTGCTGGAGCCCGACGACGATGTACTGTGCCTATGCTCACCGTATCGGTGATCGATTCCTTCCAACACCACTAGAGGGGATAAACAAACACTCACGACTGAGAGGTTGACGTTGGAGGTACTGGCTCCGCGAAGATGCTGAATCCCAGGGACCGCGACAATTCAGTCCTAAATGCTCGAAAAGAACACCAAACACTCACGACTGAGAGGTTGACGTTGGAGGTACTGGCGCCGCAAAGATGCTGAATCCCAGGGACCGCGACAATTCATTCCTAAATGCTCGAAAAGAACACCAAACACTCACGATACGGCGTTTTGTGATAGACTGCTGCTTCGGGGCGCGGGACTGGTTGTCGATGCAGAGGAGCTCAAAGGTGGGCTGGCAGCGGAAATACCGAACGGAGCACATTGTGCATATACTTGGTTGGGATCACTGGTATTCACAAATGTGACTATAAAATCAGCCCTGTCAACGAGGTTGGACGGCGTGATGCGGAGGCAGGACCGGGTCGACCTTTGTGGTACCGGTGGGAAGGTGACAAGGATCTGGTTCGATGCGGATTTCACATCGAACGCAAGAGTATTGCGCAGTTGCTGGAGCGTCACGCGAGACTGAGTTCCCTGCACCACAATACAATTTACAGCTACGCACCAGGGATGCGCTCACTAGATTGATATTGAACACGCTGGGGCTGCGGTGCATTTCGGTAAGGTCAATACCATTTTAGCCATGCCAACGTACTCGCTGTCGGCGGTGCTCCATGTTACGGTTGCAGGTTGGCCAGATACATGTGGTTCTGCCAGAAGGTGGATGCTGAAAGCCAGTACCACGTCGAGGGTGAACCTAGCGCGAAATTTGGTTTGAGATGCGCAACGTCAGGATCCTGGACTTACAGGATTATCGTGAGGGATAACATACAGGGGAGAGAGCGGCTGCAGACAATGAGATACGACGCTAAGAGCGACCACTATATGACTAGACTATATACGACGTTAAGAGCGACCATTATATGACTAGACTATATACACGGCTATTGATCGCCATAACCGCCGCCCATACAATTCTTCCCCATGGAAATGAATCAAAATGATGAGCGTACAAATAAGGGACTTGAGATGGCGCGCATTGTTTCCGCGTTCAGGTTTCATTGTTCTGCAGCTTTGTGAGTCGTGTCGCGTTCCATCCTGTGAGAAGATTACAAAGATTTGGTCAACTGAGAGCAATAATGAAATGACGGACCATTAAGTGCCACAACAGATGAAATCCTGTAGACAACACGGGGATGTAGCGCGGAATCCAACGGCTTATGTCCTATGTGTATTCGGGGTTGTCAATCTGTCGGTCAAAAGAAGAAAGAAAAAGCCTTGGCCAGCGCAACGATGTAGTTGCTACACACCGACCCGACCGACGGGATTCTCCTTGGTCGCCAATAGCACTGCCGGCAAAAAATATCCCGGCCGTTATGATGCACCCTGGTGCCAGGCCAAAGGGATTCGAACGAACTCGAATCTTCGAGTGCGTATAAAATGGAGGATACCAATCATTAACGAACTGAGTGGACAGAGAAATGGAGACGTTGGCTCCCGTACATCGTGATTATAGCCAACTTGCCAAGCCATTGAGCTACTGATGCCAACTCGGAGCAGTGTCGATCTTCTGAGGATCGTTGCAGATCGTCGCCTGTGGGTTGTGTCACGGCGGTGATCCGCGCCTGTGCGGAGCTGTGCGGCGCTCAGAACAAATTTGTGCTAGAAACAAATGGCACAAACCGACGAGGATTCAATCGCAAGAGGTACTTCCGTGGATGAAAAGTGTGACGCGTCCTGATGGTTCTAAAACGCAAGACAGAATCAGATTCAAAACCGTGTAGCCACATGCAAATATACCTACGGTCGCGTTGTTGATTCCGCTGAAAACCCAAGTTGAATGTCAGAGAGCAGCAGAGAGCCCACTTGGAGAGTCGCAGAGTCTCAGACGCGAGGGGAGAGCGCAGAACAAATAATCCGTCAATGGCCCGTGGCGCACGCATTAGGTGTATGCCGATCAAGAGACACAGAAATTCGAAATGAAGGCGTACTCCAAAGAAAAAGAAGTTGCGCTGTAGGTTTTCAATGGATCTTGAATGTCTTTTGAAACTTGTTGGAAACGCAAAATATCTTGGAATAAAACACAAGCGATTGCGCTGTATAAATCCTGGACGTCCCGATTGCGAAATCACCTTCAACTTAGCACTACACTTTGGTCCAAGGTTTGATTGCCACCAAAGATATATTCGGCGCGCAGAGACGGGGTGTCCGGATATATATTTCTGGGTTGTATTACGGATAAGCATGTTTCCAGGTATCAGAGTGATGTAGCCGCGAATGTAATTAGCGTTGGGCATCGAAGGGCCAAAAAAAAAAAACCCTGGTGACCATCAGTAGCAGTATAGCGAAGTTGTCTGCTGTTGAGTGCCATTATCTTCAGGAGGTCAAGCATGGGCCCAGAATCAACGTGTTGCAGAGACCAAACGGAGGACATCGAGCGCACAGTAATCAGCAGAGTCAAGACAGAACCCAGTCCGAGGGCGAGTTCGGGACCAGCATGGTGAGCTTGCGGCATATGCCTGGGAAAAGAAGAAGGAAATTACAACGCACGCTGGCGTTGATTTAGCACCTTATCCCCTCCGCACCGCCTCAGCAAGACAAAGATGGAACAAGACAGCCACTGGCTACTAAATATCTATCCCAGTGCTCATCAAAAGTTGACAGGCCGCCTATGCCACTAGGACTGCTGACGTGGAGTAGCGCACGCCAAGTCTGTATCGGATGTGTACCGGTCTCCAGGGGTTCAGACAAGTTTCCGATCATAGATTTTTGAATGAAGCGACGTAAATTTAACTTGAAAAGCTGAACCTTCGGGCGCAGGAGAGAAGAGAGTCAGACTCGCAGATGGTGGCAGGAGGCTACCAAGGAGGCTACTGGTAGCCATCAAGGCGACACGCGTCAACACCGCCACATGTGACGGCGTGACACGTCTTCAGGCTGCCTTTCACCTTGGCCCTTAGGATTCCCGGAGCCGCAGCCGGCCGTCCTAGCGAAAGTTGGGTGCAAGCTTCCCGCCAGTGATCCCCGTACATTGTGATTGTCTGCCCGCGGCTTCGCCGAATGACGTGGGCGGACGCCAATGCCTCATCTTACCTCAATCTCCGTTACACTCCGGGCCACTCCAAATTGACGTCAGATTCCACTTTGCCCGGACCCTCAATTCAAAGCACTGCCATTGACACGATGGTCATTCCGATGGAGGACGATTTTCAATAAATCATTGTCTCCCGGTCGATTTGGTATTAATACCAGTGGTGGCAGGAACGCGACATGAATACCGCCCATCGCCGTACATACATTCGTATTGGCAAGGACCGGAAATGAGTGCTTGGATTGTTATATCCCTGGAGACTTTCGGCCAGATACTTGTCGGTGCGGCAGTGCTTAATTTGGGCGTCGGGTTGTTCATCTAACACTGCACCCCAGCGTTGTATTTATACAAGCCACGATAATCATCAATGTATCAAACCCGTTCAGCGCCTCTATGCTGAGTCAAAACCCCGATGGTCTTGTTTCCGCAGCACTCAGACGTAATTGAGCTAGTCCGCCGGAGCAGATGAGCGACGTTTCATTCGAGGGCGCCTTACGTTATCCACCGCTCACATATAAAACACAACAGTGAGACAGTCACTTGTAAGATATCCTCTTTTTAATTCCTCTTCGCATTCCACTTCGATTACTATGAAGGCAGTCCAAAACCTTGTCTCCGCTGCTATTGCTCTCTGTGCGCTCTCCGTCGCGAACGCTGCAGCAATTTCGGTTAGCCGCCCACCTATTCAAGTAGTCTTCACTCCACTTAGATCTGATCTATTGCGATTTCAGGATTCGTCTGTCGTAGCTTCAGCTTCCATCAGCGGCAGCGCAACGCCATCCGGTGTCGCGAGTGATAGTGCGTCGGATAGTGGACTCTCAACTTCGCCGACTAGCACAAGCGACACCGTGACGGACTTTCCGACGTCGACTGGCGGCTATGTCGTGACTGGCGTATACACCACATGCCTCACGCTCACCTTCGCTGCACCCACCCCAGGGCCGACGAATCCCGGTGGGCCCATCATCGTGCGTCGCCCGACCAATACTTCGCCGCTCCCATCTCACGTTTGAGCAGCCCATAAGCACGGATACACCTGTCCCCTCGGGCGTCAACCCCGGCGGGCCCATTATCGTGCGTGTCCCATGGGTCGCCGTGTTAACCATTGATTGACACTCCCCACAGCCCGTTTCGTCGGATGTGCCGTTCTCCTCGGGTGTCAACCCCGGCGGTCCGATCCAGGTAGGAGTTTCGTGTCTGAGTGCTCGGCCAACTAACATTTGTATTTTTTTAGTCCGTTTCCGCCCGCCACAATAAAAAGGTACGCTGTGCGGCCGCCACTACACCCTTCATCATTAATGTATGTCCGACAGCCATCTTCGGCCTCTGGATCCATCGAGGTACGCCGAATATTCCTACCGTCTTTTTTCTACCCGCACGCTCACATTCGCCATTTGATTTCAGACCGTACCCCCCAGCTCGATCCCCACTTCGGCGTCGGCGTCGGCTTCTGCTTTCCCCTCTGGCATTAACCCCGGCGGGCCAATCATCGTATGTTACCCACTTCTTCCTCTCTCCATAGGGCGTCCCAATCTGATCTGACGACCCGACCCCGCAGCCCATCCCGTCCGATGTGGTGTTCACAACCTGTCTTGTGTTCCTCCCGACCGAGACCGCAACGATCCCCACGGTTACCCCGACGCCCCCCTTGAGTGTAATCACTCCCACTGCGAGCGAGAGCGCTTCCGCTGTCAGTGAATCCGCAGTTTCCCCGTCGGGCTCCAATGGGCTCTAATTAATTACGGAGCAGCGGACGATTACAGTCACACATTATTAGAACTTCGAACTTTTGACGCATAATGTAATAATTGATTCTTACTTGTTCTCCGACAAGATAGGCGGCAATCTGGTAGCAAAGACTCCATTTAATTGTGAAGTTGGCGTGATAGTGGAATACCGGAGGTTGATTGCTGAGTCACTGGTGTCGGATGTAAGATCATTCGAGAGGACCAACGATTTCGCGCTCCAAAAATCGTACGCTGGAGATTTCAGAATTTCCTGGGAAATGTCGCTAAACCATGGCTAACCTCCCCTGCAATGCATCCTCCAAGACCTACAAACGCCAAGCGAAAATGTTAAATCATACACTAGTACGTTATCCGGCGTTTCTTCCTCAAATTTTCCAACCAACGACGTGGCCGCATCAAATTGCAAGATAGGTGTGATTTCAAGGGCATTGCTTGCCGATGTTGTATTTGATGCAGAGGATGCGCGGTTGGGGACCCCGAAAGGAACTGGTGGTGCGCAGGGCGCTCCCGTTGAGTTTGCTGAAATGGGCGCTGCCGTCCTGAAAGGTTTTACTGGGAGACGGATGGTCGCTGGCGTTATGCGGGCCTAAACAGATTAGACAAGACAACGAGCGTCCCCGAGGCACAGAACCCTCGCGCGACGCCGGTGTCTGCGCCCGAGAAACACTCAGCCGCGCGACACGTTGTTGTTTCGTTGGTGTCGGGTCGCTGTCCGCGTCCGCCGACAGCTTGCGCTTGTTGCCGAAAATGAGCGTCGGCAGTGGTCTAGGACCTTCCGCGGGCACCAAACCCGCCTTCACCACGTGTTTGTGTGTTTGGAAAGCAATCTCCACACGCGAGCCGTACAACATCTCGTCGAAAAGACCGCTGTTAAATATCTCGTAGCGGAGGCTGCGCTCCACGGGGTACCATACGTGAAAGAGGTCATCAAACTCTTTGATGTTCGCGAAGAAAAGGACATGGAGATTCAGCTCCGTAGCATGTGTGTCCTTCGGAGCGGCGGGGTCATTCTCGTCTATCGGGACGCATAGCTCGACATACGCCGACAGCATGTTGCTGGCAGCTTGGCGCCACAGGCTCGGGGTAAGCCGGGAGCGGCGGAGCCGTCGCCATCGCCGCCAATCTCCTCCACACCTTTCGCGACGTCGACTACGCGAATCTTCTCTGCCCCGACAGGCTTCGACGTCTGCGACGCGTATATGCCCGTCGTAGGTACTGTATGCTGGTACTCCATCGCGCCCCGTAACACTTTATCTACCCACCAATGCAGGGGAAAGTAGATTTGGTTTTTGATAGACATGAGGTAAACCTCGGGAACGGCGATGGGAGAAGACATGGACGAAGAGATGGGACGAGGATTCGACATTAGGAGCGTACCGCGGATGTCCTGATTCGCTTTGGCCTTCTCCGCGTCCTTGTCCAAACGTTCCTTGTCGCGCTTGGATTTGTCTGCCGCCTCGACACGCGCGAGTTTCAGTTGCTCGGACGCGATATAGAGCGTCAAGGATGATGGCAGAGGGCTGACCGCATTGACGAGCTCCTTGGAGGATATGAGGAGTTCTTTTTCATCGGCTGAATATTCGAAGAGGGCGCGGAGAGGTTCGCCGACATCGAGGGTGCCAGCACCGGCAGCAGAAGCGGTGGCAGTCTGGTAGGCCCAGGTAAGGGTCAGGCTCTGTGCTTCTCGACCGTGATGTTGGCCATATTCTTCTGCAGGAGCTGCATGCCGACGAATTCTGGGATGTCGGCGGGACGCGTTGTGTACGCCAGAAAATCGAAATTGGCGGGAAGTGGAAGCGCGAGGCCAGAGCGGGAGAGCTGGACCATGATGAAAGCGAAAAAATCGAGCGGTTTGGTAAAGAGGTGAGCGAGGGAAAGTGGCTATGCAGCCACCTACCAAAACGGGATGTACACAATCTTATCTAGCTTATCTACCTTGTCTTACACTCAGGCCGGCTCGCACGCTCGCCTTGCCTGAGCTAGCAAATTACTACGTGGGCAGCGGAAACTCACGCTCACACCCCTCAGGCTCTTGGATCGACGTCGAAAAATCTTGGAAAAATCGGTCATTTGAGTCATTTCACAATCATTTCATTTCGCCGGAAATGGCCATGGACCGACCTAGGCCTTGCACGTGACCCAGCACAGCCATCATTGGCAGTTGAACCCTTTCAAACTACACAAAAACTACACCACCTTCAACCCTACAACGTGGGCATCTACATATCCGACATGTTAATTAAACGCCCTAACGTCCGACTCGGACAAGTTCGTAAAGCTACGCACGTCTGACAGCTGCGGCGACGTATCAGACTTGCAAATTAAAGGAACGGAAAAAATCTCAACTTCGTATCGTATGGACTAATGAATACTCAAATCCTGATCCTATGCCACCCTTTGTCCGTCAACGTGTCTATCGATGCGCTTCATGCCCTGGATGATGTAGAACGCTACGTCAGCACGCATCCTCTTCGGTGGCTTTCGCTCAAGTCTCTTTCTTGTGGTGTATACTCTGGATCCGACGCCGCGAACGGCACGCCGGTATCTTACCATCATTTTATGACTGTAATCATCGTTTTGAAGAGCATCTCATCGCGTCTGGGAGCTGCCATGCGATTCGGGCGCAAAGCCCGTGAAACGATTGAATGGTCAAGACGGTACTGTCTACTGCAGACATTCTACAACAGAATTTGGTCTTCAATACCTACACCATATCAGATGCAGTCCTCCCGGTGTCTGTCATTCAAGGAGGATTGCGCATTGACATCTTGATTTTCCGTTGTGAATTCTTTGTCGCCACCAATTCCACGGGCGGGTGATTCTAAGTTTATGTTGAACCCTATACTGTATACGACGTTGCCTCGAATGGCAGGCGTCAGACTGCGACCAAAGGACTCACTTGGGCATCGACTTGCTGGCCGCTGTGATAAGCGAACGATGCCGAAACGGCGTGATAGATTTTTTTTCTAGCCGTTGGACAGCAGCGGCAGAATTCTGTTCTTCCGCAAGCCACACCCACATCAGTCTATCCAGAGGCGACTGTACCGCCGCCTCGCCTTTGAATCATCTGCAATTCCATGGCGAAATTCTAATGCTCTGCAACCCTGTACACGGCTTGGTCATGATGAGCTGGAAGCCCAGCGCCTCTGCGATCCTTCGCTGGTCGCAGGATGCGGCCATCACTGCATTCCGCGGCCCCGCCGGCAGAGCCTGTCAAGTGGGTTGAGGTCGACCTCTGCCGACATGTGCCGACAGGGTCTGCCGACGTCAACTTGGCACATGTCGGCCGAGGTCGACCGACGTCAATCCAGGCAAACAGACTTTGCCAACGGGGGGCCGGAATGCAGTGCATGTCTCTTGTCAGAAGAAAACGGGCGACGACACTGGGCGTGCAACATTCCAGGTTTCGACGGTCTTTCAACGCTTTCAATGATTCAGAACGTCAGCGTACAGTTCATTCACCAATTTAATCAGCTTCCAATGCTCTTTCGCCACTGCCGGAACGTAAGGAAGGCAGATCTTGTTACGGAGAAAACTACCTTGACTGGGTTTTTCGCCCGAAGATTGATCTTGGTGGTCAATCCTGCGCTTCCTCCCCATTCCGCCCCTTCCGCCGTTTCTGACTTCTCCACAGCAGCCCCTGTCCACATATTTATGATATGATTTTTCACATAGAGGTTCTGCTTCGGCTCTCATAATACCAACGAAGGGATATCGGTGACCATGTAAACATGTCATCCACTCGTCCCAGACTTGAAATTGACGCGCGACGTGCAGGGTACTCAACCAATATTCCACCTAGGTAAGTGTTGCACATCTTCCTGTGACGCTTTGATTGGTGGACACTTAAATTTTGTTATAGAAAAAGAAACAGAAAAGCTATTAATAAGTTATCTCGCCGACGTCGCTACGTTCCGCCGCTGCCACAAGACAGACACGTCTTATCAACGTCGCAATATGTGCCATCTCAATCGTCGGGTCGGTCCTCCAAGCTCGATCGCTCCCAAGAAACACTCTATGTCGCCATTGCTTAAATATACGTAGCCCTGGACTGGTTTCAGCACGCCCCATTTCACCATCGCCATGGGTTTCCTCACATTTCTATCCGCTCTCTCCCTGCTCGGCGTTGCGCGCGCGGAATTCAACATCGTGCGACACATATCACTCACCCCGCGCGCAAATGAGGCCGCCGTGCTCCCCCCTGCGGAGTTCTCCGTGCCCTTCACAGCGAAAGCCCCCCGCCGCACCTCCAAGAAGAGCGCTCTCGCCGCATTGCGGAGAAAACCGGCGTCAAAGGTCGGAGCGCCCGGCGATGGCGCGGCATCCACCGTCGCTGTCGACGGCAGTGCTTTCGATGAAGAGTACCTGACCAACGTCACTATTGGTGGGCAGCATTTCAGCCTCATCGTCGACACAGGGAGGTCGGTTTCCACAACCCTACTCTCATATGTTCGCGATTCTCAAGCGATTCTGATATCATTTGCATCGATCCAGCTCGGACACCTGGGTTGTGCAAAAAGGCTTCAATTGCTTCGATCTCGATGGAAATCCAGTGTCGCCCGACACCTGCGCCTTTGGTACGGCCGGTTTCGACACGAAAGCGTCAAAGACGTTCCAGCCATTACCCAACGTGAGCATCAATATCACCTACGGCGATGGCGAATTTCTTTCCGGTCCCGTTGGTTTCGATACTCTCACCATCGGCGGCTTGTCGGTCGTGCACCAGGAAATCGGGGTTCCGACTCTCACGGCTTGGGAGGGTGACGGCATAAATACCGGCCTCATCGTGCGTCTGCTAAGCTTTGTTCCTGGTCCCCTGTTTAAACAGGTTCTTGTTTTTAATTAGGGCCTGGCATTCCCAAACTTGACCCATGTGTATAACACTACAGACCCGACCAAGGCTTCGGGAGCAAACCAGCTTCCATACTCGCCTTTGTTCCTCTCGGCCGTGAGCCAACACAAAGTTCTACATCCATGTTCGTGCTCGTTATTCATTCAAATGTACGCCTGACGCGGACGAGTTCAGTTTTCTCGGTCGCCCTCGATCGCGGTACCTTCGACCAGCAAGAAAACGATCCCTTCGACCCTAAACTCGGATTCCTTTCGTTCGGTGGCATCGCCCCGGTTCCCGTTGTCAATACGGCTGTAACCGTCCCCATCCAAGGATACTCGGTCAACTCGCACATCCCTCCAATGGGCCCAGCTCCGAGTTCTTCTACTACACCGTCGATGTCGAGGCCTACACATTCCCTGGGAGCAACAGTGTCGTCACCAAGAATAACAACACCATTCTCGATACGTTAGTCTCTCATTATTCGTCTTTCGATCACTATTATTGATATCCTTGCTTTCTTTCCTTTTCAAGCGGTACCACGCTCAATTTGGTACCTACGGACGTGGCGGCAGCGTATAACGCGCAATTCCACCCCAAAGCCATACTGGATGAAGATTTCTTTGGCTTTTACGTTGTGGATTGCAACGCCAGCGTACCCGACTTCGGCGTCGTAATCGGCGGAAAGACGTTCTCTGTCGATGCAGCTGATCAGATTATCCCTGCAGGGACTGACGACAACGGAAACATCATCTGCATCACGGGCACGCAAGACGGCGGGTCCGATACCGCAGATAATATCTTCATTTTGTGAGTTTTGTTCTTTTTTTGGTGGCGGGGCATTTTGAGTCTGGGCTGATTTGGGTTCTGTTTGTTTAGGGGCAATGTTTTCCTGCATAATGTCGTTTCGACGTTTAACCCTGTGGCGAGAGAGGTGACTCTCACTCAGCGAGCCAAATACTAGTCTGTTGTCAAAATCACTCCGTTCCGTTGAATGTGGATGTTTGCTGCTTGTGTTCTGTTTGAGTTAAAAATCTTGGCATGCCAGTATCATAATGCTCGTGGAGAGTATCACCCTCGAAGGAATGTAAAATCGGGGTTCCTTCCTTGCTTATTCAATTCTTTTCCCAGTCCACGCAATCCAATAGTACCATGTCCAAATACTGTGCCAACACAAATCGCGGTTGAATTTCTATGCCACCAAGAAGTCGTGGTTGAACTTATCTGGCGTCCAAAGTCTGACTTAAGGCGCGCGCATCGCACCGTTGAACTTTGGCGCGATATATGCATAAAATACTGCTAATCATTGGGGAGAAAGCGGCTGGGAGATCGCAAGTGCTTAATGGCTCGTTGTTTCTGCCTGACGAACGTCGGGATGTGCTATCGTTAGACAATTGCGAGTACTATCGGCGACTGGATAGTCGTAGGTAGTCGGCCACCCGTGAATATTTTATGAAGGATTGAGCATTATGGGGCTTTGACCTCGAGGGATCAAGGGCAACCTTGGGACCAGGGTTATTTTCGGTTGATTTTTGGGCCAAAGTGTCTGCATCAAAAGTTGGGCGATCGGAAGGATGCCCTTCGGCCGACGCTCGCCACAGGTCTTTCTTCACGAATTCCGATTCACGACTTCGTAGACTCATTTTGCTGCCCTGATGCAGGATATCCATCTGGAATCTTGTAGCAAGACGTGAAGGCGCCATGGCTGCGCAAGATACCGCAGGAGATGTTGCTGCTATTTGACCCACTGCAGTAACACACCTGCATATCTTAGGAACCATCCACTCTATGGATCTGGCGCCTCGTATGAGCCTTCTTTGGTGATTAACCCCTAATTATCTGATGTTCATCTGCTTTTTACCTATTTACCTGCCGTCTCGGCGCTCACTGATAACCCCAAACCACCCAATTTCAGTGTCGCAGGAGTTCGAGATTTCAGGTCGAATGTGCTCATAGAGGATGCCCGTCGAAGACGCCCGGCCGGTGCAGGTGTTGCAGTGCATGGAAGCATCAGCTCCGGCGGTATTTTCTCGCCCAATGTACGGGAAAGTTTAGCCGCCATCTTGCGCCTACGTGCTATGTCCTCGTTCTGGGCAACTCCCGGGGTGGATACTGCCGAGACGGGCGAGTTGAAGCTAATGGCCGACGCGGGCGACAGCGGGGAGTGGGTTGCACCGGGAATGCTGCACGGCACGCTCGGCAGCCGTACGATTAACACCGGGCGTGAGTTGCGGCGGGCGGGAAATGCAGGCGGCGCAGCTGTGCTAGAGGAGGACCCGATGGGGCCCGCAAAAAGTGGTGTCTCGCCGAGGAGCGCCTCGAGCTTGCGGGTAGACCGCATGAGGCGCGTTCGATGGGCATGAGGGAGGGAAGATGTCGTGGGAGGAAGTGCGCCTGGCATTGGTAGTACTGGGGAGATATTGGTGGGAACTAAAATGAAAGCGACGGGGGATAAAGACGGAGAGATGATGACGCTCCGTCTCAAATACCCCGCGCTAAAGTGGGACACCTTGGATCCGCGGCGAGTGAAACGGATCACCACATTGAGATGGAAGGCAGTGTTGCAAGTTACGCACCCGATTAAAATTCCCTGTCCATCTCGTTCCATATATAAGTTAGTGGCGATAACTGGATGTAGTCGCAACTTCCAAATATGATGACGATAAGTCGAGTTTCTCGAATAGACTCGCCTGTTTTGTCAAGAGACGCATTGTCGCTACGTTCATGAAAGAAGAATATCATTTGGTCCCCGGAGCAGCGGCGGAGCTAATCAAGAGAGGAGGCGGAATTTAGATCCATGACACCGCTTCCATTACCCGGGAATCTGTGTCGCGATTGAACAGTATCTCCTATATCAGATAGTTCATAAGTAACGACCAAAGAAACTTGACAAATGTGGACGCGGTAACCGTGGGCCGCCACTAATCATGATACGCCACAATGTTGGGAGAGTCCACAATAAAGGAGGCGGCACGCAGTGTTTGTGATTATCGTGCCAGTCCCGAGTGAGTGACATACCTGAGTCCTGATGAAGTCCGCACAGATAGGACGCAACGAAAGGCGACGGTGGGACATGTCGAATGAATTGGCTTCAGTAACCGGAACAGGCAACGGAACCAACAGTGCCAAAATCAACTGACCGAGAGAAGTACCGGGAATAGAAAAGATATCCGGAACTATCTGACACCGCATATTTGTGTGGCATCCACCGGACAAGAATCCACGAAAGGAAGGATCTCCGGCGCCAGAGGATGGAATAGACTGTACAAGGACCACAGAGCAATTGCACCAGAACGGGGAACAAATAAAGGACATATGATATACGGGTCAACAGCCAAAATTAGATATATTCGACGTAGAATGAATTTGACAAGGCACATACCGGGAAGATCGTAAAGAAGTACTTCAACGATGAAATTGAATTATATTGATGACCGCTTGTAGCGACAGCTCAGGAGACATTCGGAAATGCAATCATGTGAGGGAAGCAAGCATGGCATGACAGAATTCTCGAGGATCATTGAGGCAAAAGTCTGTGGGGAACCAAGGTATTGAGTCGGATCTTGACAGCGACGGCAGAATTCTGGAAGTGTGTTTTGATATTCACATCGGGCACATGCAATTATGAGAAACAAACCAATCATGGGAGGAAACACAGTATTCAAAGTGAGGTAGACGGGTAAACCCACTTCTCCCCGATTATCTCCTTCAGCTCCCATAGCGCGTTCCGATTCTTCGGGTCTTTCGACCACTTTCCCAGCTGCTTGGAGCCAAGCACCCGGTCGAAGTACTTCCCGGAGCCGAGCATGCGCTCGGCGTCCGGTGAGGCGAGGATCTATGTGCGTAGACGCGAATATCACCACTTAGCAATTTAATAGTGGTGGAGTGGCGACTCGGCCCGAGTCGACTGGTGCTTAAATAGACGGGATAGTTCGCGTATTGGCCGGGCATGGTGCCGAAGAGTCTGAACCCACCAACATGATGTACTTGATGTAGAGCCGGGTAAAGGTAATCGGTGTGCACCCGGAAACAGACCGAATTTGCGCGGGTAGCAGAGGTTGAAGTCCTTCATCAATGCGAATCCTTCAACTGGCGGGGGATGGCAAAAAAAAGAGAACGCACCTCAAAGCATGAGTCCAGCGCCACGCTATCCCGCTGGTCCATAAATAGCGCAGTCAGGCTCCGACCCGCCTTGAACCGCGCTTTTAGGGAAAGGTCGTCGACGCTAAGATCGTCCTGGTTGCAGATCGACATCGCGATGGGCGGTGGGGGCGAGGCCGCCGTGCGTGGTGAGGAGATAGGCGAGGGCGAAGCGCGAGATGCCTTGAACTGCGAAGGCGGTGTCGTGTCTAGGGACTGATCAGTAAGTGAGAATACGGAAATATTCATTATATCCTCCCATCCGAGTTATCTTTCGTGTTTTTCCAAGCGGGGGTGCGGTTTTGAGATATGATCTGGCCAGAAACGTCAGATATTCTGGAAATGTACAATGATGCTCGGCACTCACAAGGTAATCGATTCCAGCGTCCCCTGCTGCCTCCTGGATCGATGACGCGGGGGGTGCGCATGCCTTTTCTAATCACTGTCCGGGAAAAAAAGGCTCTCGTCGGCTCGCGAGTAAGAAAGCATTCTAGCACTCACGATAAGCTACCTTTAATGAACTCGACCACAATCTTACTCTCCTTTGGCGCGAGCTTCTGCAAAACCGCAAGTTCCGCCTTTCCTCGAGTCTCATTATGACCGAGAATGAAGATGCGGCTGTACCCAAGCTTTCCAAGGAGTCGAGCAACGCCGGCGCCGATTCCGAGTGTTCCACCCACTACGACCGCCGTCTTGTTTTGGCCAACCAGAGAGACCCCTTCGAGAGCAGCCCGCAGCGGCGACGCATTATAAAAATGCGATTTTGATAGCGCCCTCGACGTCCAGGGGCTGTTAGCTGAGGGACGGAAGGGCTACCGATGCTGGGGACGCGTGTCTCGCTAAGCTAGAATCCCAGTGCCTACGCAGTTCTGACCAACCGACGGCTTATTGTTCCGAATCAAGGGCAAATCCTGCAGAGAGCAACGGAGAGATTTTTTTGGCGTGGTTTGGGAAACAGAGCCAGAAGTTCCCGCAGCCACGGGAACGAAGCGGGAAAAAGGCGTGAGAGTCGGGAGCAAAATTGCGGCTTGATTGCCGTTGATTATTTAACTTTGATTGGCACCATCAGTGATAGCAAACTTGGAGCACAGCCGCCGCCTCTGCGTTCCCCAGCCAGGATCTCGTTATTGCTCTAACGTTACATTCTCCTGGGAGACGAATCAGCGAGCTCCGGAGTCCGGATCGGTTGCGTCTCTTGCGCGGGCTCTCGCGTAACCCATTTTCGCGCATGCTGAAAATCTCCGCGCTCCAAGAGGCTCCAAGCCAAGGCCGCGAGCTCCAGGCGGTCGAGTAAGGAGATTCCTGCGATCCATGCATGCTCAGCTACAAGTACCCTGACCACAGACCGTGACACTCAGCGCGAGCACGCGCACGAGAGGGCCCGTAGGATCCATGCATTTTAAAAGCGGCTCGCGCTTGTCGGAACCTCAAACTCCTAAGGACCGTCTCTTGCCTGGACAGCCTTTTCATCGAGCAGCCTGAGTATAGTGCCGGCGACGACACCCTCCACCACAGCTTATCCCACCTCCGCCTCCGCAACGTCGGGCTCTCCATCTCGCCCTCCGAGTCCCTCTTACAAGACTTGAAGGCACCCTCTTCCAGTTAATCACATCTGCGCATCCGACGTGACCGCAGCCCCAGCTCTCCGCCGCGCGAAGAATGGCACACGTGGGCGTCACTCGCACAGCTTCCTGCCCTCACGCACCTCAGCTTCGTGCACTCCGAGTTTGTGTACCTCGCGAACGACGCGCTCGCGCACTGCCGCGACCTCCGCGCCCTCGTCTTCACCTCCGCGTTCTTCAATCCCCGCACGGCCGAGGGCTTTACCGGCGCGTTTGCGCTGCGCTGCGCCCGCATCGTGTTGATGCCCCTAATTGCGCAGTCGGCGTACCCCGACTGGGAGAACGCCGCCTGGGGTGGGGTCGACTTCGGGGTGCGCGCTGACGAGTTTATCGCGCGCAAGCGGCGGGGAGAGATTGAAGGTCGAGTGACTTTATTCTGCAGCATGCCAAGTATGTACTGACTCCAGGCAGGAAATAATTACTTGATGGGCAAACCGGAGCCCTCTTTCACATATGTTCTGTCTACCAGAGGTTTGGGCAGCGAATACGTCGATTGACTCTCCCTCTCCTTTGTCGCCCCCAGATTTACGCTACTCCAGATTGAGTTGACAGTGGGGAGTGACCGGGGCCTTGAGGAGGCAAGACGCGTTGACACTCAACCTGCCAGTGGAGGGATGGAGGGTGCTTGTCTCATCTGCCTGGGCCTCAACCCTGCCGAGCACAGCCATATGGTGACTCGGGGATTTCGCATTTGTTTTCTTTCCTCTAGGACAGATGCCCAAGTTTCATGGCCTTGCCGATATCAAGCAAAATGTTTCGATATTTGACACTCGCGATCAAGCTCCGCGCTATCGTTCGAAAATCATAGACTGAATCCCAACAGAAAATTGACAGAAACAATGAGTCCTCCACACAACTGTCCAGTTCAAGAAACTTTCCAACCAAACTCTGGGTATATCTCTCCCACCCTTCCTCAAGCAGTCGGAGTTTTCTTGCAATATCCGTCGGAATTGATGATAAAGTCGACGCTGCCATCGGCCTGGGTCTGTCCACCGCAATTGTCCGCAGTCGACGCCGTGAGGCATTCGGTGAAGAGCGAGCAGGTGAGGAGCGGGCTCCCATCCTGAATGCAATAAATATCAGCGGCAGAAAGCACGAAGATCGAGAAAAACCATGCACCTTGCCGTTAACGTCGTGGTAGCCTAGTAGGGATTTGAAATGGAAGGGATTGAAAAAGAGGTAAGCCACTCACTGTTGACGAAAGTGCATCCTGAAATGGAGTCGCACATGGCCTGGCAGTCTGAAATAGCAACATAAGAATTCACCAGACGCGTGGAATAAAGCAAGTACCTCCAACGGTGTCGACGAGCCCAAACGTCTGATAGCTGTTGTCCTGGATGCGCACGTCAAGTTCTGGAACGTCTGCGCGTACTTCGGCTGCGGCTTGTGCGGGGGCGGCGCCGGGCAGTGGTACCCGAGGAGCAGTTCCAAACCAGACGAGGACCTGCAAGATCAGTCACACGCGGACACGGCTGGCATCATCAGAGCAGACGGACACTGTCGAGGACAAAGCCGAGTCCCGCGGGCGGCGGCCCACACCGTAGTACCACCCGGGCTGGTGGTTGGCCTCCCACGGGGGGATCGGCGCGCCGTAGTCGTTCGCCGCGGTGAAGCCGCTGGCGTCGGAGGCTTGCTCTCTGGTAGCGGGGAAGTCTTGGGCAGGGACGCCGGCGACGAGGCGGCGGCCGCGAGGATGAAGCTGAAGCGCATTTTTTTAGTTTTGTGGTGGGACAACTGCGAGTAGAGTCAAGTGGGTGGTGGAGGCACGACTTGTACCAACTCTGCCGCGAGCTTTTAAATGTCGAGCCCCGCCACGTTTCTCTGCAGAAATCACCCGGACGTGCATCTATCCAGCATGAAAAAATGAGGAGAACTATCAAAATGTCGAGGCGAGGTACATTCTAGGGCAGTGTAGGTGACCTTTGATCAGAGGAGGGCTGGAGCGCTCGGCCGCCATCCTTGCCGAGGTATACAAATGAGTGCCGGACGTGACGTATCAAGGAACCGAGAAGACCTTCCTCGAAGAAAAGTAGGCGCCCAACTCTGCCGCGGGCTTTTAAATGTCGAGCCCCGCCACGTTTCTCTGCAGAAATCACCCGGAAGTGCATCGATCCCGCATGAAAAAATGTGAAGAACTGTCAAAATGTCCGAGGCGAGGTACATTCCAGGGGCAGTGTAGTACAGAGTTTGATCAGAGGTGGAGCGGCTCGGCCGGCATCCTTGCGAGGTATACAAATGAGTGCCGGACATGACGTGTCCAAGCTATCAAGGAACCGAGAAGACCTTCCTCAAAGAAAAGTAGGCGCGTCGGCGATAGGGCGGCGATTAGAGAGCGGATGTTCAATGACAATGAGAGTGCGTGTAGCCAGGCTTGGCCATTTCGATCATCCTGAGGTTGTCCTAGACTGGCACAGCGGTCGAGCACGACCGAAAACACTCAATCTCTTTGAAATAGCTATCAAGGACATAAGTCGTATTCACGCAGTGGCGCTGCAACAGTGAATCAGATCTACTGGCATGTCAGAAGCTAAACTACCAATCTTTTTTGACGTTGTTCATTGGTCGTTCGTGGCTCCACCGCCTTTTGCGACATTGACTGCAGCTCCTGAATGGAAGAGATTCTACAGAAATGTTCCTGGCAAGTGGTTTTTTACCACAGTATGCCGAAAGCGAGGAGTGCTGGAGCCTGAGGCCTAGGTTCGTTTTTCATGCTTTCAAGGCGACATCACCTGTTTCTGGGCAATCTGCCAATTGATGGCCGTTCAACACCGAGCTCTGCAGGCAGTCGATGCCCGCCTTTTGATCCCAGATAAATTCATATCACAGTATAACATTCATAAAATGATTTTTCATTTGCACTAGCGCAATTTCTGCTCTGAAGCCCGCTCATTGTGCCCATTTCCTACGAATTTGCACGTAAAAACATCATAAACATGGGTATTTGGCCTTTTAGTCGCGATTAAAGTGTAGAAGTAATTACTATGATATTTATACGTCGCTAGGAGGAGATATGAATTTCACGCGCCCCATAATGCCATAAGAGCCAAAAAGCAATCGAGACGTTGACCTGTGACTGGTGTGACATATGTCACTGACCGCATTGGTTTCAGTCAAAGTGCACCAGATGTTAGGGCGGTGATCCCGCGGCTGTGTTCTCATCCTCAGATTTCGAAGTCCGCTGATCCTCCCCCGCACCGCCCTAACATCTGGGGCCGAGATTAACAAGTTGATTGATTCAAGGAGGTTCAATGTTCCTGATACTGTACTACATCTGCAAAATGCTTTTCTGTGATAGTTGCCGTTAAGGCTCCAAACTTTTGTTTTCCGTTTATGGATCTGGGCACAACACACGGGAAACGGTTACAAAATGTTGTAAAACTATTTATACACGGTTTTTCTCGGTTGTCACAGATTTTAGGTGATGTTCATTTTTTTGAAGTCTATTTTCCTCCTATATGGATAGTGTTGACACTGTGTCTTTTTGTATCATTTTGCAGCTGGTTCCGAATGAAAAACCACCAGCATTCTGGTGATAGCCTGCGGTACAATTCCTCAACGCAAGTTGAACCATTTATCTGGGTAGCTAACCTGTGCCCTCAGCAATGGACGAGTACCATAGGAGGGTATTCAGTGCAGAATTTCATAAAGATAGGTTTGTTGTATTGGGATTGCTGAAGACCAGGGAGCCAAATGGCACATCATGATCCAATCCGCGGGAGTGCACCATCAATTACATCAAAAATCGCCATATCCAGAATGCATCGCACTATTCAACGCTGCGCGGTTAGCACGTTGGTGTATATGGGAGGCATTCAACAGACTCTCCAAAATCATTTTTCTTGTCAGGTTTTGCTTGGATTTTGACTGAAAGAAGAGCTACGAGCTGTCTCTTTTACTCCAACCGTTTAAACCTTGTACAAATGGTTTGTAAACCGTTTGAGCCTGCTGGCACAAAAGCGGAAACAGAAATGGTTTAAACCATGTATAAACGTTTGCAACGGAAAAGGTTGGAGCTTAGTTGCCGTCCCCACGTGGTAGAGTGGCGGTGTCTCGGTAGAGGCCGATAGAGCGGATGTCACTTTGCAGACCATCCATAGCGCTCTGCCATCTCCATAGACTTTACTGTCTATCCAGCTGCCTCAGTCCTATCTCGTTCTATGGTAGATCTCGCTCTCACCTATCTTCAAGTTTCTCCGTGGATACCTGTCGTATGCTCAGGAACCACCTCCGAGTCATCATTCAAATAGCGGACTTCATCAAAAATCTTTGTGTGGTTCCTTTCTTCCCCCACCACTGCTTCGCTCTCACTGCTGCTCTCGAGTCAAAGTGCCCTTCTCCCTGGCTCAAGTTTTCTAACCCCTCAATGTGACTTGCCCTGTCGATATTTATCAAGACCCAAGACCTCATGCTCTCGTCTTCAAATGTCTTCGCGGTTTTGTTCTTGGTTTCTTCAAGGCTTTAAGCAACCAAATAATCAAGACATATTATGCTTCAAGGCATTCCCTTCAAATTCATTCGCTCCTGCCTTCCGAAGTCAAGCTATGTGCACGCGTGCAAGTACTGCAACATTTTCTTGATGGATTTCCTTCTTCGTGTCAAGTTTTAGTGATCCAGGTAATCCTTCCCAGTATCTACTGTCTTATTTATGTAGAATCATGCAATTCCTTTCATTTCATTTACCCTGGTGGCCAATTGAGCGCAGAACGAACCTGAATAAGCAGCGCGATAACCGAGCGACAATCACTGCGTTCAGACCCCCCCATAGGCACAGGTCTGCCAGATCCCGATAGGCAGATACGTAGGCAGACCAGTGTGCCGACCCTTGCCGATCCATCTGCCTATCTCTGCCGAGGTTGGTCTAGGTATTCCGACCGGATTAGGCACACATAGTCTCACGTGGGCCGATGTGCCTAGCTAGGTAGATTCAATAACCAGCACAGTTCGACCTTGCTCTCATTCCAAACACCAGTTTTAATCCTTTCTCACATGTACACACCTTGTTAGCCTATTAGAGCCCATAAGTCTGCCTTGAAATCTAAATTCCCGAACCGTTCTGATAGCTTGATTGCCGAATGATTATCGCGCACATCAATGAAAGATACACCAAGATTACGTGCCAGGAGGTCAAAACAGTAATTACTAATACAGCTAGGGCGAATTGCGGCCTAATTTAGGCCGCCACCAACCTGGGCCCACGTCGACCAGGGTCGGCCAAGGTAGCCACACCGCCGTAGGCGAAGATCGGTGAAGGGGCAGGCTTTGCGTCGGCAGAGTTGCTAGACCAACGTCGGCCGACGCCTATTAGCATCGGCTAACATCGGCTTGGGTAGGCAGTCCGTAGGCGGAGATCGGTGAAGGTGGGCACAGCTGTGCCTATGGGGGGGTCTGAATGCAGTGAATACATCAATCAAGCATACACGTGAATTATGTAGAAGGGGGGGTGCCTACGGCTCTATGGCTCTACTGGAGCCTATCCCGAGCTACCTAGCCACTGGGTGTTTTACAGATGTATTTCCAATACTATTTCGACCGTTTGCTCACACATGTCACCGTCACCGTAAAAGTTCAGTGGATAAGGTCTTCAAAATCTGTCTGTCGGATTTTGGTGTCACCAACCGGCAAAAGTTCACGGTCGCGCGAATCATCCCACCGATGCCAGTCGCGCTCCGCAATGACCATATCAGGCCCGGTGGGGCTCAAAAAGTCTATAACAATATTTAGTGCAATGCTCATCAGGCGCAGTCCATTTTAAGCCTACTTTATGACCATTTTGTGACCATTGGGATTTTTGTGGACTCCGCTTTCGCGTACCTTTAAACTGTCTGCTTCTTGCTGTAGGCGAAGAGCACTGAACAGCTCTGAAACCGAGCGACGCCGAGTGTATTTGTTGGGGAAAAGGTTTCATGTACTTGTCGATGGATTTCCAAGAAATTTACCGAGAATGCGACTCGATTGCCCAAGGCTGGACATGGGCAACAGCTCCACAAGGACTCAAAAGAATTGCAAAGGACCACAGGTGCACAAACTTGAACTCGAGCTCTTTCTATCACAGTATCTCCCATCGCAAAAATGCTGGAATTCCAGCTACCACAAAAAAACTGTTGTGCGTCGTTACCAGGGCCAGAAGCATTAGCATTTTGTTTTGCCATTCTTTGTCGTTTTTTTCTTGTCAAAATTAGCATAGCTCAAAAATCGTTTTCCCGTCTTCTGACATGCTCAAAATATAAGGTCTTCACAACCCAAGAGTCACCGTCACAGGTGCCAAATTTGTTCACTTCACGACCCTCTGTCACCCATCACCTGAAAAATGGTCGAAATAGTACAGTATGCTCATTTATTCGCTGGGTTTCATGGTTCCTTTGATGACTGAACCTTATTCGGCATTTTGAATGCACCGTGCGATGAACCACCGAATTCTGCGGTGATGAAATACCCTCGCTTTTAGACCCTTTCCTCCCACTTTGGTATTAATTATTTGTATAGATATGAAACTGATCCTTCGACGAATGCAACAATTGTCCAATGTGTGTTCGAATGGATACACCAGGATACGCCAGGCTCTGGCCACTCGACATCCGTACGTGCCATGAAAGTGATTTGACTTAAATATTTAATCATGTATCGGCTGGAACAGTATTCAAAGAGCTGTCTAACACATCCACATTTCCAGTTCTTCTCCACAATACCGAGATAGATAAGTGCTTGGGTGTATGCCTCATTCTTTAGGGCTGCAAGCATTCCCTTGGTTACTCCGAGTTACTGGGATTCTGGGTGGTCTGAACTCCATGCTATATGAGGCATGGCAGGTTCTGATTTGACTACATGCGCTTGTGTTACGATGCAGACTGACAGCTGTCAAAGCAATATGATTCAGGTTGCTTCTGTATTCAGTATGTCGAGGATGCATGTAGTACATGAGACCCAGAGATTATTCTGCTGGCTCTCGAATCCTGACTCTGAGTGAACTTGACCTTTTTGACTCTGGGCATTTCAGCGGACATCATATCAGCCATCCTCTTTGAGTCGACCACTGTGATGATGACTGCACCTCTGCTAGGTGCTGATAGGTGGTGGTGGTAAGGGCAAGTAGAGAGTGTTCGTCCTTGGGGAGATAATGGTGTCACTGCGCGAGACTGAGATAGCAGTAAAATGTGTGTGGTTTATTTAGAGGATTTTGATACGCCCCAGAGAATATCTGGTTGTACGGTTCGCTATTCTAAAGTACAGAGGAGAATCCACCCAAAGTCTAGCCTTCCCTGAATTTTGTAACATGTCCTGTTCTACAATCCTGTCGAGGAGCGGACGACTGTTCAGATGCGATGCAGTTTCCGTTGTTATAACACTGTGGGGTCGTTCTCGGTTCTTTTGTATACAGCTACCCTTGGTCCTCCGACCTCTTCTAGGATGCTTCGTGTGCTGGGAGGCCCTAAACTTGTTTTCAGCGACTCCGCTCCTGTCTGCTGTTCCATTCTTTCCAAGTCTGTTCCCTACTAAACTCTCTACAAATCGTCTTCTTCTTTCTGTTTGCAAGCTCTAGCGAGTGGAGTCGGCTTCTTGAAGGCGGTGATGAAGGTCTATACCCATTCCATTTGATGTGAGCGGTCGGGGAGTTATACAACTCGAGCGGTGACTGACGTGGTGCTCGAGAACACTGCTATGTTGAGCGGTCCATACAGCGGAGACAATCCAAGGGTGGCGAGTCGATGTTCTGCCAGGCGCTGCCCTGGAGACCTTGTTTTCGTAGTCAGCGTACCCTGGAGAGTGGTACTTGCGTATCACTTAAGATGCGCTGGTAGTTTTAGATGGGAAAATTAGATGTCTTTATTTCGTAGCAGCGTCTCGTATTTATAGGAAATCGACTGTCTAGCACCGCCTTCTGCACGTTCTTCTTGTTCTCCGACTCATTGCATCCTGTTCCCTAAATCAGGACTGCCACATGCTCCTTTGAGTGGTTCTGTCCGCTTTTGTGACTCGAAAGAGGTTCCCGCTCCATTCCTGTGCTGTGCATGGGAAACCCGCTCGACGAACGCATGGTGCTCCATTTTCCGCTCTCAATTCTACATTCCTGGAGGCTGTGCGTGAGTTTTCTGTTCACCAAACGCGTGCTCCTTTAGTCGGGACGATTTCTGCTCTCAGCTCTATTGTTCCAGAACCTGCGCATGAGTTTTCCGCTCTTTGGACGCATGCTCCTAGAGTCGGGAGCAATTTCCGCTCCTAGTTCTATGTTCCAGAACCTGCACATGAGTTTTCCGTTCTTAGATCTTGTCTTGATTGGCCCGTTCTCCTTGATCTTGTTCTCCTCCTCGTTTTGTTGATACCCTCCCCGACTTGAATGACCTATTCCTTCTTGAAGGCTGCTCTGCAAGCTCCATAACCCTACCCTTCTTGAAGGCTGTTCCACGAGCTCCATAACCATATCCTACTCGACTATATTTTGTTCGGCGCCTGGCTTGGCTTTGCCAGCAAGGCGAGGCGGAGGGGAAGTGCGAGGCGGAGGGGAAGCACGAGGCGGTGCATATGTCGGTGGCAGCGGCAGGTATTAGTCGCGCAGGTAAGTAAGTCGGCGCACTGAGGGCCGTTACTAAGTCGGGCACGCAACGTTACTAGGTCGGGCGTGCAAAGTCAGTGCGCAATGTTACTAGGTTGGGTGCGCAAGTCAGCACACGAAGTCATGTTACTAAGTCGGGCACGCAAAGTCGGTGCGCAACGTTACTAGGTCCACGCAAAGTCGTGTTACTAGGTCAACTTTTCCGCCTCAAAGAGTGGCGCAAGTCGGTGTCGGTCAGTTGGTGTTTTTTGTAGTGCGACGGAGTCCGTTCGCTGGTGCTGTCTTTAGTCGATTCACAACCCTTTTTCCTTTTTGTGGCGCTTTCTTTTCCTGCTGCGTTCAGGGAGTTTTGCGTGCGTGCATCGGAATTTGCTGTAGTGTGAAGTTGCCAATGTGTAAGAGCGTCGGATCAGAAATGTGCTGTCTCTATTTGGCGATGCCGTTTCTGCTTCATATGTGCCGTTCCAGAGTGATCACAAAGTGATGGCTCACACCGCCTGGGCAGGACCCTTGATTATCAGTTGGTAGGTCAGATACCGGGTTTGGACAAAATTTTCAAATTGGCCGGTCGAGGTCGGATTGGAATTCGGACAAACCTCTCGACAATGGTGGGAGCTCAGATCAAAAATTCGGACACCAGATCCACCACTACTAGAGGTCAGATCGACGTTCGGACAATGCTGTGGCACTTTAGCCATTACCTTACTCGACGTTTTCTTGATGCAAGCCATCGAACGCCGAATTAAGCAATAGATTTCTGCGCTTGAGTTCACGACAATGGAAAGGAAAAAAATTTTGCGTCGAAAGTTCGAACTGTACTATGATTTACATTCTTTCTGCTTTGCTTTTCCCAATTACCCATGGACTCTGCCACAGACTCAGACACCATCAAGGAAGCGATGTCGAGGCTGTAAATGAGTTCCGAGACCATGTAGAGATCAGTCTACGGGCTCAGCGGATTTTCGAGGAAATTAGTGCAGAGAAGGAAATTTATAATTAGGGAAGGCAGTGGAAACCTGAACACGATACAACGGAAAGGGAAAGCAAATGTGAGTATTTTAGAAAAAGAGGAAGAAGAGGATTCACCGGAGGGGG
Organism: Mycena leptocephala; assembly: GCA_029378395.1. NCBI lineage: Eukaryota > Fungi > Basidiomycota > Agaricomycetes > Agaricales > Mycenaceae > Mycena > Mycena leptocephala. Next base: position 207,960 of record JARJLF010000203.1, on the reverse strand, counting down.
AGGGGGGGTATATTATACTCGCGCGGTCCACAGGCTGAACTGCGAGTTTACGGAAGACAAACATGTAGTACTGTATGGGTGGTTATCCTTACAGAATCCTACAAGCTGCCAACCGAGCACAACATCATTCCAGGGGTCAATCACACAAGACACTGGCAATCTGGGGGACTGGCCGGCCGTTTGAATGGCCGGACCTCCGGTTAAAACCTCGTGGGACCTGACCACAAGCAGAGTGCGCAGGTGTACGGGAGGAGTTTTCTCCTCCTAGGTATAAATCCCCGGTGTCCACCAGTCCACAGAAAGCTGTCGTATGTCTTTCCCTTTGCAGATGCATGCATACCATCTGGTTCCAAAGAAGCAGACCCAAGGACTTCTGGGGAGCGTCGTTCATCAAGAATCGACAGAACAGGGCACAGCCCTAATGAAACGTTTCAACGAGACCAGCTGAACCGGAGGGCACCAAATTGAGTACAGGATTCCCGAAGTCACTTTTGTTCCAGTTCCATTTCGAGAGATCATGGTCGCACGTCCATTTGTGTAGGTCCATCCAACAATAGCATTGGCGTTGCATCATATATGCGAAGAACATTGAAGGCAAGCTTCGCCAGTATCGATGTGACCTCCCTTTTCGAAAGAACTGCTCGGAAGAAATCCATGGCATCTGTGAGTGCTCCTTGGAATTCGGGGATTATGGCATACAGATCGGTTAGAAACCTTTCGCGCACTTGGGCGAGCTCGGGGTTGTCACAGACAAACAAGGCATGTGCGGGATCCTCAACAGAATCTTGACAGAACCTGCACTTCCTCCATTCCCTTGGAACGACTGGTTTTCCTCTTTCTTGCCATCTGCGGCGCTCGACAGCGAGACTGTGGCTGGATAACACCATCCGAGTCAGAGCGAGGCGATGTTCCGGAGTTTTGACCGGTAGGTAGTGTCGAAAATCCATAGTCTTCTTGATTAAGTTCCCAGTCTCGCTGTCCTTCTCAAGCCGACCCACAAACAAGTCCAAGGGACCCGATATATCCAGTGGTACAGGGATGTAAAGCCGTCGCTTTTCCCGTGCTAGCTTTAATGATTCTCGTAGGGCATTCCAGGCGGGGCGTCCATGATCAAGCTCGATCCAATAGCACAAGTTCTTAAGCTTCAGAGCCAGATAAACTCTTCGATATCTGATCGGCCATGTTCCAGTCTCGGAGAATAACACTGCCTTCATTGAACGTGATCCGATCCCAAGCATGCGGCGAAGGAATTTGAGTTGTACTTTCTCAAAGAGCTTGAGACTCTTCTCTTCAATATCGAGGCAGACTTCACATCCCGCAGTAATATAGGGATCAACACGAGCCATGTAGAGGGTCCGCAGGTCCCACACCGGAAGTGTACCAACGAAACGGTTGAGACCAAGGATTACGTTCGCCACTTTGGACGCTTTTTTGCATTTATCTTGTATTGTTCCCTCCACATGAATTTGCAGCCAGTTTCGAACCAGATCCCGAGGTAGCGCGCCTTCTGTTCCTGCTGTATGGCCTTGCCTCCGAGGTGAAAAGTTGGGTACCATTTTTGTCGGGGCCCAAAATCTGATATAGGCATTTGGGGATAGACGTCTCGCACCCGTTGTTGTCTGCCCACTTTTGTGATCCATTGAGGTGCATCTGGAAACCAGACGGGCTTGATGATGCTGTCATTACGTCGTCCGCATGTTCGATCTGATTAATAGGTACACCATTCAACCGAATATCCTCTGGGTGATGCGCAAGGACGAAGTCGGACATGAACAGGTTCCATAGGTGCGGGGAGCCCGGATCCCCTGTCAAAATACGGAGCAGAGATCTAAATTCGGGTGCGTATTGGCCGTCCAAACGGACAATGTACCGAATCCTGTCGTAGAGACACTTTAACCATTCTATCATCGGCCCCGAGATACCGAGTTTTGCAAGTTTAACCTAGAGTGTTGACCTATCTGTGCCAGGGAACGCGTTTTTAAGTCCAGGTAAGCCACGTACAACGGTTTATTCAATGCCTGTGCCTTGTCAATGAGGCAGAGTAGTACAAAAGCGCTGTCATTCGTGCGAAGATGTGCCTGGAAACCGTTCTGAGATTTTGGAATTGCCCCAATGTCCTCAGCGCCCTCGCGGATCCGTCGGTCAATTATCAAGGTGAGCATTTTTAACATGCAGCATTTGAGCGCTATGAGACGATAACCTTTCGGGTCTGTCGGGTCCTTATCCTTCTTGAGAATTCCGATCAAGAGGGATGTCAGCCAGTATTGCGGGATTTTGCGGTTCTTGCCACAATACAGGAAGAATTCGAGCAGTTTCTCATCGGGTATGTCCAGACAGTCCTGATATAAGAAACCGTCCACGCCCATTGCCGTATCGAGACCGTGCTCTGATATGTGTCGTTTCATCCATTCGATGTCCTCAAGAGTAATGTCGCGTGTGTACGATTGACACGGGGACGTGTCAGCTGGCTCCGTTGCAAGCTCTATAGCCATTCGCGCATTGAAAGCAAGTTGGTCAGAGTTGAAGGTTGCAGGCTGTACAGCAGGATAGTTCAACCGGTCCTCAAAGTCGCGGGCGAGAGTATTCAGGGAGACCTTGGCTTTCTTCGGGCGCGGATCAGTGCGTTGTCACACGAAGTCCCAAAACTCTTTGATATTTTTGCACTCCAGCAGTTCCGCCCGAAGCCCGGCCTGTAGCTCATGCACTTTTGCCCGTCCTCGATGGCTCTCATCCGTATTGGGCTCAGGACCATCTTCCCAATTCTTCCAGGGCCTCGGATTTTCCGGCGAGGATTCTTACAGAGCAGTGACTACCTTCCGTTTATCTGGGACGGCAGTCGGATGGGCCTTTGCGCAAGCCGCCACCCGATCTGCAGTGGGCTCAAAACTGGTAACAGAGCATGGTACCTCCAGGGCAGATTTTGCCAGAGAGTAAGCCTCCTGTTTGAGTACGTTCTTTGCCTTCAAGTCAATATGAACAAAGGTTGTTTGACCATGTCGTTTGGCCAACAGTGAGACTATGTCCTTGAATATATCACCATTCGGACCAGGCCACCCAAGAGACATCTTCTTTGCGGCGGAATAACACAGTTGACGTATGATCATCTTGGATGTACAGAATATCACCAGAGTTTTGTTCGTGTCAGTCCTTTCAAGCGCCACATGAATAGCATATAGACGACCTCTGTCTGCAGTAGGCTTTCCAGCAGCACTATTTGTTTTCCATTTAATTTCACTCATTCATTTGCCCTTCTGCGTCCGCGTTATAGTCCAAGTCCCAATACCCGGAGCCCTCTGTCTACCCATGGATGCTGATACATCGACATTCGGTCCAGGTGGGCCAAGCCAAGCCAAGCCTGGAGTCGAGTGTGTCGTACAGTATATATGTCTTACGAGTTCGAAACACTTGGCGTTTTCATTGCTTGTTGACGATTACCCCTTCAATGTGGTACGGAACGGCCACAAAGTACCCAAGAACTCCGGCCAATTATTCGAGCTCGAAAATTAAAGGCTGGACGACGGACGGGTTTGTAGGGCATGAAACCGTACGTATTACGCCTACGGGCGTAAAAATTACGGCGTATTTTTCTTACGCGACGGGTCAACCCGTCCGTCAAGGTCCCAACTACTAACCCAAACGGGACGGGTCCCGTACGTACCGTGCGTTTACGCCGTATTTACGGCACCGCCACAGTACCATTTGAATCGAGCTTAAGTGTTCTCATTTTAAATTTCAAGTTGCTCTCTGAGGGCAAATAAAAGTGCCTATGCTCGTCAGGCGAGCAAAGGTTCGCGAGAAACGCCAATCCCTCACAACTTGGTCAGAGAAGTTGGGTTGCCGACCGGCCCGGTGTCGAACATAATAAGAGTCTTTATTAAGACTCGTCGGCAATGGTGTTGGGCTACCGGGGATGTGCGGCAATCTCGCTCGAGGAGATGATATCATTTCGGCAGTGCCTCGGCATTATCGGCTGGTTGATATTTTGCTGATTTTGCCAAGTCCTAGCAGACCCGTATTTTACGCGTAAACGGCCGGTTACGGCGACCCGTTTACGGCTTAACCCGTACCGTCACCGTACCGTTGGACATCAACCCAATATCTCCAACGGTACGGGGGCGTAACCGTTTTTACGGGCCGTATTTCCGTAAAAATACGGGACGGTTTCATGCCCTACGGGTTTGCTCTCCACTGGATTGGACCATCAGTGCATCGATATCAGCTCTCATCGCCCTCGTGTCAATGTGCTGATGACGAAAGGACTTATGCCCGTCAGATCCCCGTAGGATCGCTACACGTTGCGGCGGAAACGGGGAAACGGAAGACTGAAACTTATAATTAGCGGCGAACAGGGTTCGGGTTATTAATAACCTGAACTCCCAGCAAAGACAACCAAGAGAAGCCGACTTGGAAAACAACAATGAAGGGATTCGATGTATATCGTCCTGTGCGAAGGCAAGAGTATTGAGCGAAGGATGGACAATCTAAGACGACCGCCGCGGCCGAAACGAGTATAGCCATCGGCCCACTCCACTGGTTTCGGGGAAACGGAAGATTGAAACTTATATTTAGCGGCGAACAGGGTTCGGGGTTATTAATAACCTGGACTCCCGACCAAAGACAACCAAGAGAAGCCGACTTGGAAGACAAAGATGAAGGGATGCGATGTATATCGTCTTGTGCGAAGGCAAGAGAGCCAAAATTATTGAGCGAGGGATGGACAATCCAAGACGACCGTCGCGGCCGAAACGAGTAAGTATAGCCATCAACCCACTCCACTGGTTTCTCCAGTCCGCTGGGTGCTTTGCCTCTTTTAACGGCGGCCTCTGGTATTGTGGCGCCCGTCAACCTTTCCGCATGTCCCAATCTCAGCCCAACGCCTCCACCCGGACACTGCACACCCGCCTGAGGTCTGTCAGTTCGACGGTGGTCCTCCATATAAAGAAGCATGCTGGGGTTCGGATCCATACCCCAGAGCCGCTGACTGTACAGCTCATAATTCTCGTGGCAGGTCGGTATGGTCTGCGCTGTGGCTTACTTCGACCCGGGTAACTGGGGAGTGGACCTACAAGCAGGATCTCAATTCGGATTCCGCCTGCTGTTTGTCGTTTTACTTGCCGGGTTTTTTGCAGCTTTCTTGCAGGTAAGTTATCATCCCTTCAAATTGTGAAGGGAACTCAAAATTTCGAGAATAGGCATTAGCGACCAGACTGGGATGCGTTACAGGTCTTGGTATGCGTCATTTATTATCGTGCTCGTCGATATGTTTGACTTCACATTTCCAGGTCTTGCCGCGCATTGTCGTGTACTCTTGTATGACCGACCAAAACACACAATGCTCTATCGATGGCTCGGGCTATATCCTCTCTACATCCTGTCGGAGATTGCTATAATTTCGACCGAGTACTGTAACATATCTGCATGATTTCATCGGGGCTGACCATATCTGCGCAGTTTAGCCGAACTCCTCGGGTAAGCGCAGTTTTGCCCAGACCTATACCGTCCTTGACTTTTTTTGGCCAGTTCCGCAATAGCACTCTGTCTTCTCTTTCCAAGATTACAACTATGGCAAGGTGTTTTGATCACTGCGTTCGACGTGCTCATTCTTTTGGCGCTACGTGATCCTCTGCGTTCCACACCCGTCAAGATGTTTGAGATTCTCATCGCGGGCTTGGTCAGTTCATCTCAGCAACGTCGCCTCACCATCATTAAATTACTTGAACAGGTACTGGCCGTTTTAATATGTATGCTAATCATTATATCCAAAATGGACGTAGATTGGCCAAAAACTTTCGAGGGCTTCCTTCCTTCGAAGTATATTTTCGGTCACGGTGGCCTTTATATTTGTAACTTTTCGTCGTTCCTTTGTTGGTTTAGGTCTCACTCGTTCTCGAAAGCTGTAGGAATTCTGGGGGCCACAGTAATGCCACATAGCCTATTTCTTGGATCCGCCCTCGCAACACAACATAGGTTGGACGTCGGCGGCAGTCAAGCTTGAGTTACTCAGTGTTGTCGATTCCCCGGAGACAACATTGAAGCCTCTACCAGAATTGTCAAAGGTTAACCGATTCATGGAATTCCTTGCTTCCCTACTCCGTACTCCTCCGCCGAGCCAAAGCTCTACCCGCGTGAAGAGCCACGCAGATCAAGAAAACAATCCCTTGGCCTTTATTCAAGCGCATCTGAACCACGGAACCGTTGATATTGTTGGGTTTACTTGGCTTTGCAGTACCGATCAATTCCTCGTGCGCACCCGTTTTTTTTCGACGAGTTCGATTATTTCTGATCCTCTTTTTCAGAATCCTCATTCTTGCTAGTACGGTGTTTCTTTTACGGTCATAGCAGTTCGAAGCTGGGCGCATCGGCCAGTCTTTTCGATGCATACGATCTCATCCATGATATTGTCGGTGCCCGTATGTTGAACCAAGTTTTACATTTGCTCATACTGACTCCGGTATTAGCTGCCGCCACCTTTTTTGCCATTGCTCTTCTGGCTTCTGGCCAGGTTCGTTTTCAGTCATATCAAGCGTTAGCGTTGTTTCTAATATCAATGTGAAGAGCTCCTCGATAATCGCGACAGTCGCGGGTCAAGCAGTTTCAGAAGGATTTCTTGATTGGCGTGTTTCCGTAAGGCATAAACAGCCCGGACGTGAACCATAAAAAGAAAACTGAATTCCATAGCCTGTTGTCCGTCGACTACTCACGCGACTCATCGCAGTTGTCCCGTCTTTGGCCGTTGCAGTCGGAGTCGGCCGTCCTGGCATCGATGCTCTCCTCGTTGCATCACAAGTGATTTTGGCCGTTGTTCTCCCATTTATTGCGCTCCCTTGATTTACCTGACCTCGTCGAAAACTGTCATGCGGGTACGGAAACCGGATGCACTTGTTCCGACAGAGAATTCAGGGGATGAAACGATCGATTACAGCAGCGGGATGGCCGCCACGATCCTGGGGTGTGCAATTTGGTTGATAATGTTGACGTCGAATGTATACGTCATCGTAACTCTGATGATAGGAGCACAGCACTGAAGTGCTTGTGAGGCGGTACATATAATTATGCACATAGATAGATAACGCGTCTGTAATTTCTTGGGGAAAAAAGAAAAAGAAAGAGAAAGAGAAACCATGTTCTGAAATCGGGATCCCATCAATCTCCCGCCGTGAAAGTGGTTGAACAGGGGCAACTTGGTCAGCCAACTGCCTTCGATCGCTTTCCCTTCAGTTTCCCTTTTGTCCAGTGCTTACTTTCATGGACGGAGCTCTGAATCTTTCGTCACTGGTGCGTCATCTGCATTCAGTAAACCGCCTCTCTTACTTGATAAAGAAGAACCATTGGATGAGGTAGTCCGAGGGCCGACTCCCGATTTCTGAACATGTGTGGTCTAATTTTTGTTTGACCTCATGGCACTGACTCAACTTCGCATGAATAAAACATATGGGTACCTCCTCCCTCGCTTCAAAAGAAAAACCAGTGTATACGAGACAGCGATGAACTGAGATTTTTTATTTCCATACGGTCGAGCATGTTCGTTGTGTTCTTGGTGGGTTTGAGACTCGGGTCCCGACTCCAACTTGAAGCATGCCTTGGTAAACAAAATTCACGTCCGTTCTCTCCAGCCCGTTTCTGATCAGATCTTCGAGGAAAAATGGTCCGCCGCTGGTGTACTGCACCCGCCGGATTTAGCTCACAGCGATAGGTACCCTTAAAAATTTGTACGTACGTTCGTACGATAATCGCTCAATGCTGATGAGGGCATTGAACACTAGTTTCAGTCAACACTCTGACATGAAAACTGCACCGACGCACTTCCACTGGCGAACGTTCGATGTGATTTGTTGTTCTCACATGAGTTGATATTCTAAACAGGGTACAGGGTAAGTAATAAGTAACTGCTTCAATCAAAGTAATGGCCAGCTTCAGGTTCTCTCGCTAGTCTCTACAACGAAGACCTCAATTCAATGCATGAAAACAGCCATCAAGGGAAAGCGCCAACCTGATCAGAGTAAGGGAATGTTCACACTCAGGGCCCGAAACAATCCGTCGGATCGTGAGTGGGGCAATCCTACATATGTAAAGAGATCTCGACCGTTAGCTCACGTAGCTGATGAGGCGTTGCAATGGGCGACCTACAGCGCGTGCCTCTGGGGTGCTGGGGTTGGGGTTGGCTGTGCAAGGAGAAACGGAGAGGAGCGAGAGTCAGTCAACGGAACTAGATCACGAGAAGTATGTAGCGCGCACCAGGGCAAGCGCAGCTGCGACGAAGGAGAGCAGAATGGTAGCGAATTGCAGTTTCATTGCGGAGGAATAGTTGTGGTATTGGATTTGGTGTGCAAAGGCCGTTGGATTTTATTCGCAGAGAGTTTGTAACCGTCCGACTTCCCATGCGATTGTCGTCATGGAGAGAGGGAGCCTCCAAGTGATGTGTATCATCCATTCAGTTCAGTGGTATCATGGCTCTGGAGCGAAGATCCGGAGTGAATAGCGCGGCTGCTTTTCTGATTCCGGATACAGAAACCTTGCATAAGACTGTGGCACCTCTGGTACCCGCGTCGCGGTTGGAATTCCCATTCAAGACTTAGACCCGTTGTTTCACTTCTTTTCCGGGGAGGAACGGGTATCGTATCTCGCTGCAGCTGTCAGCAGCAACCCAGTTAGAATCGGATTTTCTCTCCACAAGGAGGTGTGCTCGCCGTGGGGGATCTGTTCCATTTCTAGCGAGAGTAAAATCGTTGAGGGGAGGGAACAGTACGGAGATTTAACCTCATCCGTCGCGACCCAGTGCCCGAGACTGGAGGGCGCCTTGACGCGTCAACGGTCAACGGCGGAGAATAAGCGGAGAACTTGGCAGAGGGCCTACGGCCGAGCACTGCATATTGACTGGAGCTATAGCTAATTGAGGATATTGCTGGCAGATACCGCGTCGTCTGAGCTGATGACCACTGAAAACCAAAACGCATAAGGGAGGAAAGATTGAGTTACCATCAGCAAATCCTGATTTTTGGGGACTATATCATGAGGTAGGCGTGGGCGAAGCGCGAGGTGCCTTGAACTGCGAAGCCGGTATCGTGTCTGGGGACTGATCAGGAAGCGAGAATACGGGAATATTCATTATATCCTCCCATACGAGTTATCTTTCATGTTTTTTCCAAGCGGGGGTGCGGTTTTGAGACATGATCTGGCCAGAAACGTCAGAACGTACAATGATGCTCGGGTAATCGATTCCAGGGTTCCCTGCTGCTCTTGGATCGATGTTGCGGCGGTTCGCATGCCCTTTCTATCACTGTCCGGGAAAAAAGTCTCTCGTCGGCTTGCGAGTAAGAAAGCATTCTAGCACCCATGAGAAGTCACCTTTAATGAACTCAACCACAATCCTACTCTCCTTTGGCGCGAGCTTCTGCAAAACCGCAAGTACCGCCTTTCCGAGTCATTACGACCGAGAATGAAGATGCGGCTGCACCCAAGCTTTGCAAGGAGTCGAGCAACGCCGGTGCCGATCCCGAGTGTTCCACCCACTACGACCGCCGTCTTGTTTTGGCCAACCAGAGAGACCTTTTCGAGAGCAGCACCGCAGCGGCGACGCATTATAAAAATGCGATATTGATAGCGCCCCGACGTCCAGGGGCTGTTAGCTGAGGGACGGAAGGGGCTACCGACGCTGGGGACGTGTCTCTCGGTAAATCGGAAAAACGCAAGTGCTTACGCAGTTCTGGGGCTCATTTTCCGAATCAGGGGCGAATCCCGCAGAGCAACGGAGAGAATTTCGGGTGTGGTTTGGAAAACAGAGCCAGAAATTCCCGCAGCCACGAGAACGAAGCGGGAAAGGCGTGAGCCAAGAGGCGAGCGATAGTAAAGTTCCTGACACAGACCTGGCAAAGTCGGTGACACGTGCAGAGGGGGGGGGGGGGGGGGGGGGGGGGGGGGGTGTACGTCATTTATGAGCCAACGATTTGAGTGGAAGCGGACGGTGCGGACCGTCATCCGCAATCTTTGGGAAGGTTTGTTCTCACGACGTCATCTTCAGCTTTTGGCCGAAGTCTGCCGACAACACCATCAAAAATGTTGTAAAATCTATCATGCTTGCCCCTGGGCCAAATAAAATATTCTGAGCCGCTAGGAGTGTGCACAGTATGCGAAAATGGGGGTCTCGCCTTACATCCCTACCCCTCCTTTGAACTGAAAAGAATTCATTAAATTTGATGCCATAACGATGGAAATGGAAATTTCAAACTCCGCGCTCAGCCCTTTTAACGCTCCCGAGTTGTAACCAGTCTGCCTACGCATAGTGCTTGCACTAGGTGTTGCCGTAGCAGGCAGACTGGTTACGAGTCTACTTCCCAGCTACGATCTCGTCATACTTTCCTGAAAGACGAATCAGCGAGCTCCGGAGTTCGGATCGGTTGCGTCTCTTGCGCGGGCTCTCGCGGAAGTTAACTTGCCATTTTCGCGCATGCTGAAAATTTCCGCGCTCCAAGCCAAGGCCGTCGAGCTCCAGGTGGTCGAGTAAGGAGATTCCTGCGATCCATGCATGCTCAGCTACAAGTACCCTGACCACAGACCGTGACACTCAGCGCGAGCACGCGCGCGAGAGGGCCCGTAGGATCCATGCATTTTAAAAGCGGCTCGCGCTTGTCGGAACCTCAAACTCCTAAGGACCGTCTCTTGCCTGGACAGCCTTTTCATCGAGCAGCCTGAGTACTGTTGCATTTCGTTCAATTAGTATGGTCACCTGTCACACGCCCAAAAATCTACGAATTTTTTCGTAAGTCACTGCGTCACACAGGCATTTTTGGCTTAGCCGAGCTTAGCCGAGCGTAGCCGACAGATGCCGACGGATCAAATTGCCAAATGGGGACCGCATACGAAAGGTCCAATTCGTTTGCGATGTCACACCCCAAACCGCCTTACGAATTGAACGAAATGCAACAGTATAGTGCCGGCGACAACACCCTCCACCACAGCTTATCCCACCTCCGCCTCCGCAACGTCGGGCTCTGCATCTCGCTCTCCGAGTCCCTCATACAAGGCTTGAAGTCACCCTCTGCCAGTTAATCACATCTGCGCATCCGGCGCGATCGCAGCCCCAGCTCTCCGCCGCGCGAAGAATGGCACACGTAGGCGTCACTCGCACAGCTTCCTGCTCTCACGCACCTCAGCTTTACAACATGCGAGGCACGAGCACTAATATTGTTGTAGCGTCTGTCTACGAGAGACTACCTCAGCTTCGTGCATTCCGAGTTTGTATACCTCGCGAACGACGCGCTCGTGCACTGCCGCGGCCTCCGCGCCCTCGTCTTCATCTCCGTGTTCTTCAATCCCCACACGGCCGAGGGCTTCACCGGCGCGTTTGCGCTGCGCTACGCCCGCATCGTGTTGACGCGCCTAATTGCGCAGTCGGCGTACCCCGACTGGGAGAACGCCGCCTGGGGTGGGGTCGACTTCTGGTGCGCGCTGACGAGTTTATCGCGCGCAAGCGGCGGGGAGAGATTGAAGGTCGAGTGACTTTATTCTGCAGTATGCCAAGTATGTGCTGACTCCAGGCAGGAAATAATTACTTGATGGGCGAACCGGAGCCCTCTTTCACATATTTTCTGTTTTATTCTTCTTTGTCGCCCCCAGATTTACTCTATTCCAGACTGAGTTGACAGTGGGGAGTGACCGGGGCCTTGAAGAGGCAAGACGCGCTGACACTCAACCTGCCAGTGGAGGGATGGAGGGTGCTCGTGTGTCATCTGCCTGGGCCTCAACCCTGCCGAGCACAGCCATATGGTGACACGGGGATTTCGTGTTTGTTTTCTTTCTTCTAGGGCAGATACCCAAGTTTCATGGCCTTGCCGATATCAAGCAAAATGTTTCGATATTTGACACTCGCTATCAAACTCCGCGCTATCGTTCGAAAATCATCGAGTCCTTCGAACAACTGTCCAGTTCAGGAAACTTTTCAACCAAACTCTGGGTATATCTCTCCCACCCTTCCTCAAGCAGTCGGAGTCTTCTTGCAATATCCGTCGGAATTGATGATAAAGTCGACGCTGCCATCGGCCTGGGTCTGTCCACCGCAATTGTCCGCAGTCGACGCCGTGAGGCATTCGGTGAAGAGCGAGCAGGTGAGGAGCGGGCTCCCGTCCTGAATGCAATAAATATCAGCGGCAGAAAGCACGAAGATCGAGAAAAACCATGCACCTTGCCGTTAACGTCGTGGTAGCCTAGTAGTAGGGATTTGAAATGGAAGGGATTGAAAAAGAGGTAAGACACTCACTGTTGACGAAAGTGCATCCTGAAATGGAGTCGCACATGGCCTGGCAGTCTGGAATAGCAACATAAGAATTCACCAGACGTGTGGAAATAAAGGCAAGTACCTCCAACGGTGTCGACGAGCCCAAACGTCTGATAGCTGTTGTCCTGGGATGCGCACGTCAAGTTCTGGAACGTCTGCGCGTACTTCGGCTGCGGCTTGTGCGGGGGCGGCGCCGGGCAGTGGTACCCGAGGAGCAGTTCCAAAACCAGACAGAGGACCTGCAAGATCAGTCACACGCGGACACGGCTGGCATCATCAGAGCAGACGGACACTGTCGAGGACAAAGCCGAGTCCCGCGGGCGGCGGGCCCACACCGTAGTACCACCCGGGCTGGTGGTTGGCCTCCCACGGGGGGATCGGCGCGCCGTAGTCGTTCGCCGCGGTGAAGCCGCTGGCGTCGGAGTTTTGGTCTCTGGTGGCGGGGAAGTCTTGGGCAGGGACGCCGGCGACGAGGGCGGCGGCAGCGAGGATGACGCTGAAGCGCATTTTTTAAGTTTTGTGGTGGGACAACTGCGAGTAGAGTCAAGTGGGTGGTGGATGCACGACTTGTACCAACTCTGCGCGGGCTTTTAAATGTCGAGCGCGCCACATTTCTCTGCAGAAATCACGCGGAAGTGCATCTGTCCCGCATGAAAAAATGAGAACTGTCAAAAATATCGAGGGCGAGGTACGTTCCAGGGGCAGTGTAGGTAACCTTTGATCAGAGGAGGGCTGGAGCGCTCGGCCGGCATCCTTGCCGAGGAATACAAATGAGTGCCGGACATGATGTGTCCAAGTTATTAAGGAACCGGGAAGACCTAACTCTGCCGCGGGTTTTTAAATGCCGAGCCCCGTCACGTTTCTCTGCAGAAATCACTCGGAAGTGCATCGATCCCGCATGAAAAAATGTGAAGAACTGTCAAAATGTCGAGGCGAGGTACATTCCAGGGGCAGTGTAGGTACAGAGTTTGATCAGCGCTCGGCCGGCATCCTTGCCGAGGTATACAAATGAGTGCCGGACATGACGTGTCCAAGCTATCAAGGAACCGAGAAGATCTTCCTCGAAGAAAAGTAGGCGCGTCGGCGATAGGGCGGCGATTAGAGAGCGGATGTTCAATGAACAATGAGAGTGCGGCGCAGCCAGGCTTGGCCATTTCGATCAGCCTGAGGTGTCCGATGCGAGATAGACAAGAATTCGAGCACGACCGAAAACACTCAATCTCTTTGAAATAGCTGTATCAAGAACATAAGTCGTTTTTACGCAGTGGCGCTGCAACAGTGAATCAGATCTACTGGCATGTCAGAAGCTAAACTGCCAATCTTTTTTTGACGTTGTTCATTGGTCGTTCGTGGCTCCACCGACTTTTGCGACGTTTGACTGCAGCTCCTGAATGGAAGAGATTCTACAGAAATGTTCCTGGCAAGTTGTTGTCTATGCCCACAGTATGCCGAAAGCGAGGAGCGCTGGAGCCTGAGGCCCAGGGTGGTCGCGGTTCGTTTTCGGGTGGAGCCTGGTTGGTAGGGGTGCGCTCAGGTCACGCTGAAACCAAAATATTTCTTTCTCCCCCATCCTATGTCGTATGGTCCTGAAAATTGATACTTATACTCTTTATATCTCCCTGCACACACTGGGGTGCTCAAACATGATTTCCCCCGCCTTTTGGGGGATCCAATGAGGTACACATTGGGAAGACAAATCAGGTGAATTTGGATCATGGAAAATGCCCTGTCTCTCATTTTCTGACCTTAGAATGCGTTAACCAACATATGTATATCATGCTTTCAAGGCGTTCTGGGCAATCTGCCAATTGATGCCCGTTCAACGCCGAGCTCTGCAGGCAGTCAATGCCCGCCTCTTGACCCCAGATAAATTCATATCACACATAACATTCATAAAATGAATTTTCTTTTGCACTAGCGCAATTTCTGCTCTGAAGCCGCTCATTGTGCCCATTTCCTACGAATTTGCACGTAAAAACATCATAAACATGGGTATTTGGCCTTTTAGTCGCGATTTAAAAGTGTAGAGGTTGATATTTTATACGTCGGTATTCGTGCGCCCCAATAATGCCCCAAGAGCAAAAAGCAATCGAGACGTTGACCTGTGACTGGTCATCATTTTCTACCTCAGATTTCGGAGTCCGCTGATCCTCCCCCGCACCGCCCTAACATCTGGAGCCGAGATTAACAGGTTGATTTATTCAAGGAGGTTCAATGTTCCTGATATGCTCATTTATTCGCCGGGTTCCATGGGTTCCTTTGATGACTAAACCTTATTCGGCATTTTGAATGTCCCGCGCGATGAACCACCGAATTCTGCGGCGAAGAAAGACCTCGCTTTTAGACCCTTTCCTCCCACTTTGGTATTAATCATTTCTATAGATATGAAACTGATCCTTCGACGAATGCACAAATTGTCCAATGTGTTTGCATGGATACACCAGGATACGCCAGGCTCTGGCCACTCGACATCCATAAATCCTGTTTAGGTTGGCTTAAGCCAACCACGTTGCAACGTACCAAGGTTTAAGCCCCGCTTAAGCAGCTTAAGCCCCGTCTTTAATAGTGTATATAGGTGTGTTGCAATACATTGGTGGGTAGTCACGCAGTATGGCTTAAGCAGTTTAAGCTGCTTGACTGCTCGAGCGGCTTGAACCATTCGAACTTTGAAACCCGCTGAGCAGCTCAAAAGGTCTGGTCAATCGGCTGAAGCAGTTAAGCCGTGCATTGCTAAGTCATCAAATTCACCTTAAATTGCCGGAGCGCACAGATCAGCATACAACATATTTAGTACATCAACGTAGGAGGGATAGATGTTCTTCAAAGGAACCCACACCACTTCACCCTGCTCTGCACAAGTGACCGTAAAGTGTCCTTCACAATGTGACCGAGTGTTGAACATAGCCCAGAGGCTGTGCACCTCGGGCATCGGGCAACTCGGACATCCCCGTATGTTCCCCATTATTCTACTATGTTCCTTTCACAGACTCTTAGTGACTCAGTCCAGTAGTGACTCAAACTGAGTCAAGTCTTATGTATTTAAGCAGCCATGTAACCTATGTAGAATCAATCAATTTATCGTGTCCTCAAATATTATTTGTGTGTCTCAGAGAACCGTCTGCCAGTTTTAATCAACAACCACCTCATATATTCTCAACAGGTTATGGGCCCCGGCCTAAATCTTTGAGACAGCTCACACAACTCTACCGTCTACTATATTCGCCGAGTACTTCCGTCTTACCACTACATCGAATAAATGTCGAATTCAACCACACAAGGTTCTTCGAGCATGTATCGGATTGAGCCGCTCCAGGATGCCAATTGGCTGCGCTGGAAGCGTCGTATCACCTCAATTTTGAGGGATCGAGGTTTGTTGAAGTATGTCACGGGAACTTTGCCCCGTCCGACACCTGCAACCGCTAATGCACCGACCGCCACTGAGCTTAAAGCTATGGAAGAATGGGACGACAATGATGCACGCGCACAGACTCAAATTAAGCTGACGATAAGCGACTCACAGATGATTCATATCTCTGGAGCTACGACTTCTGCGCAAATGTGGAAACAGCTTGTTACTGTCAAGGAATCTCGCGGGAAATTGGGCATTCTATCTATGCGCCGTCGTCTCTGTCGGACTACTGCCGATGAATCTACCGATATTCTGGCCCACATTACTGAGCTTAGGGAAATCCAAGAACAGCTTCACCTCATGGGTAGCTATGTAACTGATGATGATTTCACATTCCTACTGCTCACATCTCTTCCCAAGAATTGGGACCAATTTACTACGGGTTATCTAGGTGCAAACTTCAGTGCTGCTCAGGCTCAAACCAGCTCTTCTACTGGTACTACTTCACAGGCACCAACTTCACTTGTATCCACCCTTCCAATCACGTCTTACGAACTCATTGCAATTATTCTGAAGGAAAACCGCCGCCGCTTGGAAAAATCGGGCGCAGACTCTTCATTAGTCTCGAGGGGATCGAATTCAAACTCGAACCGATACCCCAAGTCTGAAAATAAATCCACTGGCTGTAATTGTCCGTCAGACTGCACATGTTCAAATTGTGGTAGGAAATACCATTGCAAACATAAATGTTTTGCCAAAGGTGGAGACCGTGAAGGCCAAGGACCGAACCGAACCTCGGGGAAATCCAAATCCAAGGGCAAGGACAAAGCTAACCAGGCTGAAACCAACCAATCTACGAATGCAGACCTAAGTGATGGATCATATTCATGCTGAATCACAGAGGAAGTTGATACTTGCCTCACTGCAATTAATTCGTTTAAACCCACAGATTTGATTGCTGACTCTGGAACCTCGTCTCACATTTGCAATTCGAAGGATTTATTCACGGATTTTACCCCACTCACAAACCATATAATTACTGGTCTTGGTGAGCAGGCTCTCGGCAAAGGCACGGTTAAATTGGACTTCAGAGTCGACAGGGAATATGTTAAAAATGTCCTTAAAGACGTACTTTACACCCCCGAGGCCGCCAATAGCCTTTTATCCATAAGCAAACTCGATGGTGCTGGAGGCGAAGCTATATTCCGCCATGGCAAATGTACATTGATGAATGCTAAAGGAACGAAATTAGCCACAGCCAAGAAGATAGGTAAACTTTATTTACTGCATGTCAAACCTCGCAATGAGGACTATTCCAACATTTCAACTGAGTCTACCGAAACATGGAACTCACTTCATAGGAAGTACGGACATCTGTCATTGGAAAAACTCGTGAGAGGTAAATTAATTAATGGACTTAGGCCCTGATCGGCAACTGTGAATTTTCCGCGTGAATTTTGTTTGAATTCTCTCTGTGTATACTTTTCCCACGGATTTTGTCCCTAAACTGTCCTAGAATGGAAAGCAAGTGCATTTACTTGAGTTTTGAGGAGTCGGGCGGAAGCGATGGAAGGAGCTCAAAATATGCCCAACTTTCAAGCGAATCTTTTTGATCATCTGTTGAATCCGGGGGAGACTTTGCACTACAAATTTTCTGCCCCCCTCTGGCCTCAAATTTTCACAAACACATTCTATTAATCACTCTAGGGTAGTTTAGGGATGAATTTGGTATGCATAAAAAATTCCACCAAAATTCACGCGTGAATTCACAGTTGCCGATCAGGGCCTTACTGTATCTCCAGACAGCCCACCATTCATCCAATGCGAAGCTTGGATTCAAGCTAAACAGCACCGTCAACCTTACCCTAAGGAATCCGAGGACAAGACCACGGAAACTGGTGAACTCACCCATTCCGATGTTTGGGGACCTGCACGCGTTGCAGCCATTCCAAGCCACTTGGCAGTTTCCAACGCCAAATATTACATCTCATTCACTGATGATTTCTCCCGTCAATGCACTGTATTCTTCATGAAACACAAGTCAGAGGCAACCCAATGTGTCAAGGACTATGTGGCTTACCTTGAACGCCGCAAGATGCCTGCGAAATATATTCGCGTAGACAATGGGGGAGAATATATCAACAAGGAACTCATCCGATGGTGTAAAGAGAAAGGAATCGAGCTGCAGACCACCGCACCTTATTCACCCTCCCAGAACGGCATTGCCGAACGTTTCAACTGCACCCTTATGGAACTTACCCGTGCGATGCTTATTGCTCGCAATTTACCATCTTTCCTATGGGTGGAAGCAGTCACTCATGCTGCATACCTTCGAAATCGTTCACTTACCAGAGCTTTAAACGGTATGACCCCGCACGAAGTCTGGACCGGCAATAAACCAAATATGTTGCATTTGAGGGAATTTGGATGTGATGTATGGATACTCACCGAATCCAAGAAACCAGGCAAAACTGTTGCCAAATCCAAGAAGTACATCTTCGTTGGATATGCAGAAGGACCTAAAGCAGTTAAATACTGGGATAAATCAAGCAGACAAGTCAAAGTTTCACAGAATTTCACTTTCTCGGAAAATGAACCGAAAGAGATTGAAGTGGATATACCTACCAGACTGCTGCTTGAGGGGGAGCCAGGGAATAATACCAATCAGCAGCCTGCTACCATTCAATCAGCTGCCGCTCCGACCCAAATTCAACCAACTCATGCACCTGCTATTCCACCTGTACCTACCATACCTCCAGTGCGAACACCTTCACCTGTACCTACGGAGCCATTAGCCAATATACCATCACCACTTAAACAGGCTCAATACGCACCCCCGGGACTAAATCCTATCCCACTTCGCAGATCCACCCGACCTGATCCTAATTATCGCCGATTAAATAACCCACAATCGCGCCTACTTGCCGCTCACAGTCCCCGTCGTACCAAATCAACCACGGACGAATCGCAAACCAACGAGGATACATCCGAGCCCATTGGCGAGATGAACTATGTCTTGTTAGCCTCACAGTCAAATGTAGATGACATTCCTCGGAATTTAGCAGAAGCGAAAGCGTCACAAGAACGGGACAGTTGGGAAAAGGCCATGGAGATCGAATATCAGACCTTACGATCAATGGGAACTTGGAAACTCGAAGACTTATCAGATGGACGAAAGTCGTGGGCTCCCGATGGACATTTGAAAAGAAGTACGATAAACTGGGAAATATCATTAAACTGAAAGCTTGCCTCGTAGCTCAGGGTTACTCACAAATTCCAGGGATGGATTATGTTGATACCTTCTCCCCAGTCGTTCGCCTTGACTCCCTTCGCGCCATTCTAGCCATAGGAGCAATCAAGGACATGGAAATCCAACAGCTCGACATCAAAGGAGCTTACCTCAATGGAGATCTCAAAGAAGAGATTTACATGTGTCAACCAGATGGTTATGACGATGGAAGTGGACGTGTTTGTCGCCTCTACAAGACCCTATATGGACTCAAGCAGTCCGGCCGCGAATGGAATCGCAAATTGAACGCGACTCTGGCCCAATTTGGCTTTAAGCATACTGAAGCTGATCATTGTGTTTATACACGCACCATTGGGGGTAAAACCTCTTATATCACAGTCTGGGTCAACAATTTACTCCTTCTGACCGAAGACACCGCAGAAATGGAAGAATTAAAGCAATCATTACACCAGAAATTCACCATTACTGACCTTGGCGAGCCGAAACTTCTCATCGGACTCGAGATCAACCGTGACTGCGCCAATCGCACAATCTCGATCTCACAGGCCAGTTAGATCGACAGAATGCTTCGCCAGTATGGCATGGAGAAATCAAACCCCGTTTCGACCCCAATGGACCCCAATGTCACATTGACAAAGCACGAAGATACCACCGAAGTTGAACTAGACGAACGATTAAATTCTAGTTCTGCTGCCGTCATTGGATCACTCATCTATCTTGCTATTGTGTCCCGACCAGATATAGCTTACCCAGTAACCAGAGTGAGCCAATATACCAGTGATCCAGGACCCGCACATTGGACAGAATTATGCGGTATCTGAATGGACACCGCAACCTGTCTGTCACTTACAGCCCTACGGGAATCACCGAAGACGCAGATCCTTTCAAATTCTTCGCTTACACCGACGCCGACTTCGCCTCAGATCCAGATGACCGTAAATTTATGTCTGGATATGTTTTTCTTGCAGGAGGTGCAATTTCCTGGAACTCTAAGAAACAGACCACTGTTGCACTTTCTAGTACTGAAGCCGAGTATGCAGCTTTAGCGCACGCAACCCGCCAAGTTATTTGGCTCCGCAACCTCTTCTCAGGATTAGGGCTGGAACAACCATTAGCCAGCCAAATATTTTGTGACAATCAGTCCGCAATTGCGATCTCTCAAGACCCACAATTCCACGCCAGGTCAAAACATTTTGATGTGCAAAATCATTTTGTTCGGGAGAAAGTTGAATTAGGTATTATCGAAATTACTTATTGTCCAACCAATGAGATGGTTGCAGACCTCCTGACCAAAGGACTTCCTAGACCTAAGCACCAGAAATTTTGTGCTGAAGCTGGGATGAATCCGGCTTGAGGGGGAGTGTTGAACATAACCCAGAGGCTGTGCACCTCGGGCATCGGGCAACTCGGACATCCCCGTATGTTCCCCATTATTCTACTATGTTCCTTTCACAGACTCTTAGTGACTCAGTCCAGTAGTGACTCAAACTGAGTCAAGTCTTATGTATTTAAGCAGCCATGTAACCTATGTAGAATCAATCAATTTATCGTGTCCTCAAATATTATTTGTGTGTCTCAGAGAACCGTCTGCCGGTTCTAATCAAAAACCACCTCATATATTCTCAACACCGAGTTCCCGAAGACTGCCGATCAACGCCAGGCAGAAATATTAGCGGTGGTGGTGGGTTTGGCCAGATTTTGCAGTGAGAACGAGGGCACAACCAAGTGGGGGAGGAAGAGTGGCAGTAGATACTTAATGTCGTACGGCCACGTCAAGTTGCTTGGGCACTTTGTGTTGCGTCGGTGGTACTCACTCAGAGTGAAAGTGGCAATCACGAGAATTCAAAATAACTATGAGCTCAATAAGACTGGGCTTGGAAGAGACTCACGGTGGTCCACCTGAATGCATATGGTGTTGGCAGAAGAGGCTGCGACGATCGACATGATGGTGATGGTGGAGAAAGATATGGTACAGCCACACAGCCAGCTGATGCGATGCCGACACAAGTGACATGTCACGTATCTTTCACTTTCTCCTCCTCTTTCACGCAACTTTTGCGTGCTGCTCACTCTGAAGACCGATATTCTCTGACATGTGGTTCTTAGTCCTCTGGCTACAATCCCCAGGCGTGATATGAACCCTATCTAGCCCTGTCTCCGCCGACTCAACTCCGAGTCTCCGACTCGTTCTAATATGATAGTGTTCTCGTTGTGCCACCGACGACTTCGGCTGTGCCGCTGCGTCATGCCACTACTGGACCTCACTTCGGACTCTATTTTGTGAGGTCCAAACCATGTCTTCCACCGCCATCAAGGGTACAATTCATTATCATTGTGTGGGATAGTATGGTGTGTGTTGCGGCTCCATCTTCCTTTTAAAAATGGTGAATATATCTCTTGTTAGTATATTCAAATATCATTTCTGTGACTCCGCTGATTTGAATGGCTCAAACAGAGCGACGGGATGGGGTTACTGGGGCAATGGACGGGGCACAGGTTCTGGGTGGGCTGGGCCACTTGAGCTGTTTAAGTGGCTTAAGCAGCTTACAACGCTCAAATAGTTCAAACTGCTTCAGCAGCTCAAGCGGCTTGAGCTGTTTAAGCCATTTATTACACTATACTTACATGTAGTAAATACAGCCTGTATACTCAATTACATTGTCATGATTTGGCATTCTAGCAACCCCTTTTTCAACTTTTCACGGCAGGTTTATTCCATACGCTGACCGGGTTATTCCATAAACCCAACCCACATCCTAACAGATTATTCCATTGCTCTTGTGGTCACACCACACAAAGGTGGTTCACTTTAACAACACCGATCAGGTTATTCAATAAACCCGCGTTTCCAACCATTGGAACATATAGGGATAAGAACCCCCTGGATTCACAGAACACATAGGGACACATCCCTGTGTCCTGATCGAAACCCCTGGATATTCAAACACACCCTGTGTGTTGACAGTTCGATCGATCGACTCCTAGATACAATATATAAACTCTGTAGAATCTCCTTGTACTGTAGATTCTACCTCGTCTAATATCGAGTCTGCCTTGGCTGGACAACGACACAGATAATTCTCACCACTATCCTGTCTCCCTCTTCGCTCTATATTCTCATCTCCTCGAGATCCACTCGAGTCTGGTGTCTAGGCGGTTACCATACCGCCTTTGGGTCATTTAGGATCCCCACTACTATCGACATAAGTTGACTGCCTCCTCCTGACGACAAGGTCATTCGACGCTATCTCCTAGTGGGGTATCGCGCTACTTTCTAACCGGGTTATTCGACCATCGTCCCGGCCGGGTTGTTCTCTGTCACCCAACGTCTAGCCGACTTAGGGCTCGTCTTGACATACATGGCCTGCTTAAGCCACTTAAGCGTGGCTTAAACTTTGGTGCGTTACAACACATTTGGCTTAAGCCAAGGTGACAGGACATCCATACACGCCATGAATGTGATTCAACTTTATATTTAATCATGTATCGGCTGGAACAGTATTCAAAGAGCTGTCTAACACATCCACATTTCCAGTTCTTCTCCCCACTACTGAGATAGATAAGTGCTTGGGTGTATGCCCATCCTTTTAGGGCTGCAGGTGTTCCCTTGGTTATTCCGAGTTACTCGGATTCTGGGTGTGTCTGAACTCCATGCTATATGAGGCATGGCAGGTTCTGATTTGACTACATGCGCTTGTGTATGATACAGACTGACAAATGTAAAGCAATATGATTCAGGTTGCTTCTGTGTTCAGTACGTCGATGCATGTAGTACATGAGACCCAGAGATTATTTTGCTGGCTCTCGAACCCTGACTCACCAAGGACTTCTTTTGTCTCGGACCAACCCTGCATACACTTCCGGAAGACAACGACGCAAATCTCCGAACACGCCTTGTACCGGAGAACCTGTAGGAAGAAAAGTCATTACTGCGAACATGCAACATGAGCAGAGCAAAAACCATATGAACCATGTGCATTCGCACTGCCATGGACAGCGCCTACACAGCTGCCAGTACCGGCTTGTGAACATTTATTGTAGGACCAACCAATGGTCACACCCCCGAAGATTAATCTTCAGCATTGGAATCACACATACTAGTAACACCTAACTTATTGAGCGTAAATTATACATAGGATGTTGAAGTAGAGGCTCGATGCGCCATAAAGTCGGCATGTGTGCGCTCGTGCACGCATGTGTAGACCTCCCCCCGTAATCTGTACATCTCTGCATTTCCACCATCTCTACCGGACTTGTTCCGCTCGGAGTACTTTCCGCTACTCCGCCCTACTTATCTCGTTGATACCCAAATATGTACCTATGTCGTTCACCCGTTTGTGCACGCCTGAGGTATGTCTCTACATTACTTATTTATTCTTTATACTTACACTGTCGTAGTATTACTTCTTACAGGTATACCAATACAGTCGTTCACCTGTTTGTGCATGCCTGAGTATTAGTTCTTACATAGGATTATCGACGATTTGTACCATCAGGATTATCACTGTAACGAGGGACTCTCCACCAGATGCGCCTCACGGGATTAATTTCAAGAACATCCCAGACACTGTCTCAGAAAGAAATAATTCATTGAGTGTGACTACCCACAAGGAGATTACGTTGTTCTGTTCAGGATTATGGAGCAGATTGAGGGATTATTAGAACACTATGGGAATAGGATTATCACACCATAGGGGATAGACCGGTGACCATCTTTCTATGAATGCTGTTGATAGACAGACCGGTCGATCGGAGTTTAAAATCTCATAACGCGCGAGATACCGCATTTGGTATATTTGTAAGCAAGATTTTGGCGGGGCGGAGCCGCAGCCTAACAATAGCAAAGCTCCATCAAAAGTTTAGAAATATATTTCCTGTGAGCTGAACACTGCGTATTTCGTGGTCAGATAAACTCTAAAAACCTTTATATATTCGCTAGACACGTCCTATGCCATATTTTGGAGGATTCATGATAATTGGATTGAAGGCGGACATTGCTGACTAATTAACCTTTTATGGTAACCCTGTGCGTATTGGAAATTTAAACTCCGATCGACCAGCCTGTCTATCAATACAATTAAGTTTCGAAAGACAGGCTGGATTTGAGCCTACATAGGGGATTATCTTCAAGAATACATGTGTGGTTGAGGATTACCCATTTGGATGGATTAACTATCGAGGTATTCAGGATTATTGAGTGTCTGGTCATCGCGGCTCTTGAAAAGGTTAAAACTTGAGGTGGCACAATCACACACCAAGAAGACTTCACGCTGGAAGGATGTGTTCGCCCTTTGCAATGCCGGCAGTTGTTGAGTGCTGGCAGGATGGCCGAGACGTACGAATTGCAGGAGTGGTGCCACCGCGAATTTTCAATGTGTGCAGTCTGGATTCGTGACCCCTGTTAGTCAATGCCATGAACCTCATCGATGTCGATGCAATCTGAAAGAGAACACAGGTCAAGTAGCTCAAAATGAGACCACAGAAGAGAAGAAGGTTGAGTTGTCGAAGTTCATGAAGGTGCGAAGACAAAAGTGATGAACATGTGATATTCTCTTTATACCACTGGCTTTGATGCTAACCCCGAGCCGTACGAACCAAATAGGACCATCACATTCCTTGTTCTTGCCACCATGTCCTGATGTCCCCTTCGCCATCTGTAACCGGCTTGTTGAGGTTGTTGCTGAATATTTGCTGTTGAAATGGGCACCATTTTCCAGCAGACCAATCAAAGCATGGGTGGCATTGGGGAAAATTGTTGTGTTGTCCCTGCATTCATGAATGTCGTTAATTAATCCTCTGAGTTTAATGGATTCTTAGCATCTTCTCAACTTGCCCCTCTGGGCACAAGATCCTTCAGTCATCACACAATTCAATTCAATTCGCGAATGAAGTGTCCTGCAGTAAGCCCTCCTGCAAATAATCCCAAGGCATTCTGAAATAATCCCCTGCATAATGTCCTGACTCGGGACCCTAATCCCCAGCTGATATCCGATAATCTTGCTGAGAGGGTCATCTCGCGAGCAATCCCAGATTAATCCTCGCGGGTCCCTGGCTTCATAATTATGGCCACAAAAATCCTGTGGAGCGTTCTGCAACTGGTAAATGCTCCAATAATCTCATGGTATCCCGATGATCCCGTCGAAGGTAACACTACGAATAATCCGGATTCGGATTTGCCGTGGCAATGATTGAATAATCTTGGCTCTAGTGCTGGAAACAATCCTAGATTAATCCTCTGAAACGTTGCACTAGAGTGCAGGCGTGGAATCCAATGTCAAACGAGCAAGACTCTGTCTGCTCAATCTAATACCAAAATCCAACAAATCCACTAAACTCAGAATGCTCAGTGTGTGTAGTTAGGGAAGGACACGGGTTCAGGTCAACCTGACGGGTTTTCGGGTCGGGTCGGGCGGGTACGGGTCGCGGGTCAGTCGTTTTCCAGACCCGAACCCGCAGGTACCCGTGAGAATGGCATCAAATGCCCAGGATTACTGTAGAACTACGAATAAACACGTTTTGGGGACTGAACACTGTGCATGAAACACAATACAGATTCAGAGCCCACCTTGAACATTGAAATTATTGCCTCATATCTCATGCTGGGAGGTGCTGAGGCTCCCATCATGCTCGGCATGGCCTTGCCGACAACCCGTGAGCAACCTGTAAACCCGCAGGTTCGGGTTCGGGGTTTCCGGGTAAGGGTCCGGGTTGGCTGTCTTGCACCCCAACCCGTACCCGTGTCCATCCCTATGTGTAGTTCGGGGCAGTAGGTCAGGCATATTGACCGTCAGTCGAAAGACTGTGTCAAGCAAGCCACAATGCAAAAAGCAAAGCTTTGGTCAGAAGCTGAGTTTTTAAGACCTCAATCTCAAAGGAATGAATGCGAGGCCTTGGTCAGAAGCTCAAGTTTTAAGACCGTCAGATTCAAGTGTAGATAAGAGTTCTACAAAGTGAAGAGCTGTGGGTGGAAGGCAACCCCCAAGTTATATGGCAAGAGTGGTGTTTAGTCGCACAGAGGCTACAAAGAGCTTGCCGAACTAAATAGCTGTTAAGCTTGGGGCTCTAAAAGAGCTGGTTGCCAACCTGGGGTGCAATTGACCAAGTAATCTACTACATTTGGTGGTGCTTTTATACTGTACTGGCTACTATGGTTACAAACACAATTATAATTTAGCGGAGAGAGAATTGGACATTGGTAAGTGCCCAGATAAATAGAATAGAACATCCCTACTGCCCAGCCTAGGGAAACAGAGCATCTTGCCTGTCCAGATCTTGGGACTCAACCATCTGAACAGCTTTAAAGCACCATTTCTAAGCCAGTTCTCCTCACCAAGGCCATTATTAAGGTGTGTGTACCCAACAACAGCCCAATCAGCCTTACAAACCCTGCTACAGGTTATACTGCCTCTTTCCTACCTGAAGACCAAGTGCGCATTGCGCCATTAGCCCTTGTAATCATCTTTCTACAGGTTTGTTGTCCCTGGTTTGGTTTCTCTCCTGGACGTGTGGATCATATGACCACTTTAGGGCTGGGTTTTACAGCTCCGATAGTATGTGCAACTGTAGCTCAGTAGACTTCAATGGCATTTCAACTTGGTTTTCTTCAATAATTCCCTTGATTTACCTGGCATCCATACTGACACCGAACTTGCTATACAGGTTCTCTGTAGCTTGTCAGGCAAGTCCTATAGCTAGCTGATTGAGCTCCAGAATAATACTAGTCACTCTGTTAGGAGTACTGATAGAATCCCTTCACTCAGTATTTTTTAGACTAGTTTTCAATGCTTCATAGGTTTAATGCTTGGCCTTGCGACAAGACACAAGACCAGCACCCTCTGTGTCTTACTTCAGTTAGATTTCTCTGATGTAACTTGTCTAAATCAAACAATTTAGGCGTGTTCAAAACCACACCTTATCACCTCTGTATTCTTTACACTAAAAAACATAGGTATTATTAGTGCTGAGGATTGTTGTGTGATTAGTGCCTGGATTAATCGCCATCACTGATATCACTGGACCAACCCATGAAGATTCATAGAGATATCATTGCCTGCAGCGCCCACCGAAAATTTAACGATGTTGCGCAAGGGCATTGAAATTGTTTACAGGAATTCTTTTGAAAATACGATTGGTGCGATGTACTATTGATCATCGGGACAACCAGTGGACGGGAGCCCAGGGACAACAAGGTAATACCTGATATATCGTGTGAGGGGCTCTGTGAGCGACACCCTGCAGGGCTTGTTGCTCACAGGGGAGCGGAAGTGTCTGTATGAACAGGTGTCGAGTGGGGGCAGGAGCAGAAGCGGAGTTCGAGTGCTGGAGACGGACGGTGGTACGTGCAGCAGTTGGATCGAAGCTCAAGCCTGTTCCGTTTGTGAAACTGGAACAAGACATGTCCCATGACACAGCTTTTCAGCGATTCCGCGTGAAATTCGATTTTTCATCACCCAATTCCTAACGGGGCACGACTATAATTTGCCAAATGGCAAGCCACTAAGATTTGATGACACAGACACGGTACGTTCTTCTCTCTCGAAGTCCACTTGACTTGATGAAAGTAGATTTCACCATTCCAATTCCTCAAGGTCCACTATGAGTCCATGAGTGACTGGAAGTGGACAGCAGTAGGGCTGCCACCCATGCCCGTGACAGGCACGGTCGTGGAAACGATGGGTTTTCGACGGCACGGGCCGTCTCAAAACGGCCCGTTGAGTAGTTCAGAAAGACCTTGACGGGACGGGACGATCAACAGCACGGCCATGTAGTATTTTTCCAGAGCTGTTTTTTTCCATCGGAACGTAATCCTATGACTACTATAGGGTGTGTATAAAATATTCAGCCTTCGCAGCCCGGGTGGCGAAGCTACAAACAATGTCTGTGTACTCATTGGAGATTTTGCATGTCCTGATCATCCCAATGACCCTGAAGTGAGGTGCAGAGGACTAAAGGATTAGTCGGGAATCTGAAGAAGATATGAGGAATGAATCAAAACACAAACAAAATTGCGGAGGAAAACCAAGTCGAAACTCGGCTATCACCTCTGGCATGCCGCATGTGTCGGCATCAGCGCAAACTTCGCGGTAACTTGCAAATATACCAGAAATATATAGCAAACTACTGTGGTGAAAGCACTTGCTGAGCGCCTAGAAGTATTCGAGAAGCTTGATGATCGAAATCAGACCCTCCACATGCATTCGGAAACACCCCGTTTGACGGCCGTCACAGCCGTGTTTCAACGGGCCGTGAGGGTGAACAGCCGTGCCGTACCCGTGCCGTGGAAAGTCGTAAAAAATGCCTGACGGAACGGGAATGGCACCTGTGCGACGGCTGCCGTCGAACCGTGGCCCCGGACACGGGCGGCAGCCCTAGCCGTCACAGCAGATTATTTATGGTGCAACCCCAAATTTCACGACCACCCGCGTTACGACTTTGTTCTGGTGCAAACAACAGACAAACCCATCTTCGCTCATCTTCTATACATGTTCTCATGCACAGTGGAGGGCAAGTCCCATCATTTTGCACTCATTCTGCCGCTGGACGCTCCGACAGCTAATGTGAAAAAAAAGGACAAACTATTGCGCTTTCGTCGGGTTCGCGCACAGGCGAGGAAGAATTCCGAGTTCATTTCATTGTATTCTATTATTCGCGGCACAGTTTTGGTGGCCAACTCAGACAGAGCCGGTGATTTTCTTGTGTTTGATGTATCTGATGGTGACACCTGTCTTCGACTAAAGAGTCTGTAGCGCAGACGGTAGCACAATAGCGAAATATTATTTGAACTAGCGAGAACAGCTGTCGACGACAATAATATACGCGCCGGTGACTCCAAATCGAGGCTCCATGCCTTGAGCGGAAAGATAACTCAGCATTTTCCGCACCTGAGATAGAAGGTATCACCTGCGAAACAGCTGCTGCTGGCGAGTCCTCTCCGTAATCTCTCTACCTGTCAGGTGATTCGGTGAGAACGCTCAAGACCACGTCGAATCGCTTATCTAATTCGACGTCCTCTTCAGCGCTCTCCATTTTATTAATAGCTGAATCTTGATGACGACAGTGGGCGATGACGACGGCATAGGACGGACAATGGGTTGTTTCCTTACTCTCGTAGAGGGTCTTCAGAGGGCACCCGAGCTCTATGGCAAGGCGACGAACCAGGGGGAGGCGGCGGAAGGAGCTGGTTTAAATAGAGAGATTATATGCATAAAATAATGCTAAGCTGACAGCGGATAAGTACCGTGTAAGCGACGGGCGGTGCCTTTTACGGCACTTATCATGACCTTATAATGCCGGCACCTTATAAGGCTATTTTTTATTTTTCCGACATTGATGCGAGCTTTGAACAGCTATCCTGCTTCGTGTCAAATGGTACCTTTCGAGAAATCTATTCAGAATGTCTTTGGACATTGATGGGGAGAGCAGCTGCACACAAGAATCAATATAGCCGCCAGAAAGTCTTCGTACGACGTGGATGACCCAAATGGGAGCTTAGGAAGTGTGGGACATGCTGCACGTCCGTCCAGAATTGGGGACATTTGTTGGAATGGAACCGAGACGGATAGGACAGGATGAGACGAGTACTGAGGTCATACAGAGGCAGAAATCGGGTGAAATAGATCCAGGGTGGGTAATTGATGCGGGAAATACTCGTGCTTCCCTTCCTCTATGCCGCGACTCCTGGCCGCGGAAGCTTTACAGAGCATAGATAATCATGCATCATTACATAGAAGAGTGATGTTTCGGAAACTTGAATATCTACCGGTACAAGCAATAAAAGAGGGGGGCGGAAAGCCAAGTATGCAAGATCGCGCCAAGGCCGGACTTCAGCACAACGCTCGAGACCGGCCAACAGGAAGTCTGGATGAACCCACTTTGAGGTTAGTCGGGCTCCGACTAGCATTTTTCAGTACAAACTAGACGCTGAACAAAGACAATTCTGCGTCCCGGAGCTGTCTTCGATGTGTCCTTGTGGCTCATCCCTCCCTCCTCCCTCTTTACTCGCACTGTCGCTATTCGTAATTTTCTTCGCAGCGTTCAGCTAAATAAGGAGCTGTAGCGATTGCCTTTTTGTTCCGCCCCATTTAAGCCACTTGACTGATGCGATTTATATGCAAGTGGGTCCTGTTGCTCTCCTGTCCGGCTCTCTAAGCCCTCTTTAACCAAGGGTAATCCTGGTGTCCATACCCAGCATTTCCCAAGAAGATGAAGGGCATACGGCATTCGTGCTTCAATGATACAGTGTTGCAGCAGAAGATCTCCTAGATTGCGTTTGCGGGGAGGACGGATATTATCCAAACGCTAATGATCACAGTGGTCAAAGGAGGTTCTCCGGATGGGGGGGGGCCTCGGCACATGTCCAGTCGAACTTCCATTCCTAGTGTTCCCCAAGGTCCAGGCCGCAGGAGCCAAATTCCGACAGTCCGCAATCTGGATGTCCGGTACAGAAAATTTTGATATGTGACAGATGAGCGCCAATTGTGAGCCAGCACCGTTCCCCATACCGTTTGATCGATTTGCGCGCATCGGAGGCATTACAAACTCAAGCTGTTTCGACAATCCGCATAGGTGCCGAGAAAGGCCTCTATTTCCCGCTTCGCAAACATTGGACTTCAAAGAAGCGGTAGGGTTTCACGTAATTGTTTGAGGCTGATTTATGAACGACCGGCACTGACGGAGATTTGCTTTGTTTGAAAGGCACGGAAGGTGTCAATCTTCTGACTTTCGAACGTGCCTCACGCTGTTGAGCAGTACATACCTCAGATCAAAGGGGAGGGATTCTAGATGTTGCACATAAGGCGCCCCGAACAGCGCTAATCTCTCAAAGAAGGTTCGATTGATAGATGGTCACAGCAACTGCGGCAGTTACCTGAGGGTGAAGAAGTCCCATGTTTGGAGAGGGTCTAAGGACTGCCCCAGGGTCGACTTTCAAAGCTTCAGACATGCTTAATTCATGAAGGGTAGGAAACGCGCTGGTAGCATACAAGGGCATATGATTCCAACTCGCCCTGAGATCAACCATCGGCTGAGCGCCAATCAAACAGGCTGAACATAATTCTGGATCCAACCTGACCTTGCAACTATTGAGTTCTGTTTTCGACCTTCGCAGTCTTTGAATCAGAACCGTATGGAAACAGTCTGACGACTGCGGTGAGCACTTCGTATTTCAATAGTCACCTCCAGTCTTCGCTTCTAAGTTCTGGCATCCTGGTGGCCACTTGGAACTCTGGCGCCGCAGGATGCATGAACTGTCCGGAAAGACGCAGACAAATATAGACGATGGATAAGCGCGCGTGGGCGTCAATGTTCCTTAAACGAGTGCCAATTGGAAGCGTCTCGTCGATTCTACAGTTGCATAAACTCCGTGTGCGGCGCACATGTCCAATTGGACGCACCAATTTTTAGGAGTAGCAATCGTTCCGCATTCGGTAGTCAATATCAATCAGAGTCACCAGCGGCCCTGTTATACATGTGTCACTCAGAATTTCGTCCTCGACAAAATTATTTCGCTATGTTGGGCCATCGGAGAAACATGCTTTATCCCAATCGACATAAAGACTTGATCAAACACTCCACTGCCGGAGCGTATTACTTAGTAGCAAGGCCATATCTTGTTTTAGATATTGCTCTAGGCGCCGAAATGACGGTTTATAATCGGGTGGGAGGCGGCGCAAAGCGCCGTCCAGCGCTTGTACCATTCTAAATAAGCGACTCCATTACAGATAGAATCACTGCGTTCAGGGACGTGGTCTGCACAGCTTGCCGGACATAGCTCGATCTGTGCGCAATTGGCAATAATGGACAGCACTAATTAGACCTCGTGTCTGATCACGGTCTCGCGCCTCCAGCTTGCTATTACTTCGGCGACTATAGCTGGCAGCTCAACAGCCTCTCAGCGCTAAATAAGTAGGTTTCACATTCATCTATTCAAGACATGTGCCATTACCGTTCTTATGCCTTTATGCCGGCGCCAACTTGAACGAGACCTTGCGAGACAAGCGGAACTATTGTCTAGTTCAAAAACGTCTCTGGAAGGCGCGTTTGAGGTCTGCTAAATTTTGAAACGAGCACCGCAATCGTAAAGCTTGCTGAACCGGTGTATGACTCAATACTTAACGCTCGGAGGACTGAGTCAACCGTTGATACCGCCGGCACTCTGAATGGAGGGAAAAGGATGGCCTCTGTACTCAAGTAGAAGAAACTTCCGTTATTAAAATCTCTCGATTTTTTCGGCGATACAAGCCATTACTGTAAACGCCGTCCGGTGCTCTCGATGGGAAAAATCTTGAGCTGCAGTGCAACCCGTCTGATTAGAGGTTTTCAGCTGCCGCTACTTTGGCAACGATTCTCTATACCTGGCAGCGCAGCAGACTTGACATCCATCGATTCGAGACGTGTGCCATGACAGCTCTTCTGCTTCTGTCCCGGCGCCAATAAGAATCGTCGGAGACAGGCGGAACTATTGTCTGGCACATTGGTGTATTTCATGGAAGCGTCTCTGAGAAAACTGATGACAGAATGGGCGCCTCACAAGTGTATTTAAACGAGGACAAAGGCGGAATCCAGCCAGTGCGATTTGCTCGATACAATGCAGTCTTTTCTTCTCCTCCTCATTAGCAGTCTGCTCTGGTTCACAGCAACCACTGCCCTCGATGCTGGAGCAATCCAAGATATCAAGGTATTTTCTAGATATAATCTTGCCCGAGTAAAATGCTTCATCCTCCACCAGCCTCGTACATGCGGCAACAGCAGCGATGCTGTCCCACTATTCGTGATCGCCAGCCAACAACACTCGGATTTCTACATCGGCACCGACATCAACCTAATTACTTCTGCCGTCAACCGGGGATACGCCTTCCTCGGCGTCGGCGCACGCGTCTTCACTACTCAAGAAACCTCAACGGTCCCATTCTACGAATTATACTCTAATTCCATCGCCGACCATTATTTCACCATCTCAGAGGTGGACCGTGATCTGGCAATTACGGATGGGTATACCGATTCCGGGATAACAGCGTACATCTACCCGACACAGATCTGTGGGAGCATCCCGTACTACCAGTTGTTCAATCCCTCGGTGGCGGAGCACTGGTACACGGCGGTGGAAGTGGAGCGGGACCGCATGGTGGCAGCTGGATGGTCAGACGAAGGGATAGCAGGCTATGTGCTGGATGCCAATGTCTGCTCCGGCTGAAGATAGTTGCTAGTTGGGTAAACTTAGAGGAGTACCTCCTGTCTTGGGGCTGAATCCGTTATATAAGTAAATTGACGCTTGTGGGCAATGCCATAAATATTAAATACTGAGCGGAGTTTAAATACCGTACTATTTCGATCAAATCGACTGTCACGCGTCACGCACCCCTGTGTCGATGTCGAAAATTGGTCGAGGCCACATGTCACGCGAGCCTTTTCGTTGTATGGGTCGGGGAGGGCGATGGCGGTGGTACAGAAGATGTGGTGCTCCATTATAAAGGTAAAATCGTCTAAAAATTGTCAGAGTTGGTTATCACCAAGAGGAAAGAAGAGAGGAGGAGGACCGAGAGAAAAAGACGAAGGTCATGCGAAGAAATCCAGAAATACCCATGTTCGAGATGCGCACGCAAATGCACGTCCAGGTCGTAACCGCTCTCTAAAAGCCAAGGTGAACGACGCGTTCTGAGAGCGCTTGCCTTCCGGAAACCGAGCCTGACAGCTACACAAGTCTGTGTCTCCATCTGCAATATGAGCGCTGTTTATTAGTCCGGTTTATTGACACTGTTTTAAACACCGGTTTATAAACGGGTTTTTAAATGGCTGGGCTCAAAGTACTGGTTTTTAACTCACACTGGCTGTGTTAAGGAGGACAGCCTAAGTTCGACTCAAACTTGACCGGAAATTGGATGACCGTTGTGCCAAGGAATATTCCGGGAATGTCTTCTAACATTCTGGCTGAAAAGAAAATCCCAAAACACTGTCAAAATGATCAATACACCGAGCTCTGTTGGCCTGCAACTAGCTCCACGTCTGTCTCCCAGCCCCAAGACACGAGTTCTGTATGTGGAAGCTGCCTTGGCTCACGCTGCACAAGGGAACCTGGGCGAAAATTTGCGAAAAAAAAAACACCAGAAACCCTGTTTTTGAGCAGATTTGGGTGAGTGTTAAAAAACGCGTTTATAAACACGCTGTTTACAGACACAGAATTAAAAACTGTTTATAATGGTCCCGGGAATTATAAACAGCGCCCTAAGATTCTGCAAGCCAGCTCAACACGTTGTTGGCCCATGCCTTGCACTCCACAGATGCCGCGGCTTCTCGTGCACCCACACGAGCGTAAATGTCTGCGGAGTCTTTGCCGCACGCACTTGTGGGTTGGGTCTCCTGCTCAGTGGAAGGTAAGCACAGCCTGCGTGGAGCGAAACGATGCTATACTCGTCATCACACAAAGTAACCGGAAATGCGTGTTTTACGGTCGTGATGTGTAGTATATTTTAAATCAAAGAACATATTCATGTACTTTGATTTAACCTATGATATATGCCTATTCTTCAATCCAAAAGGGGCGCCAAAAATAGTGGATATGTGCTCCATAAATGGATTACATCATTGCGCATGATTTTGCCTCAAATGGCCACAAAAGCTCACTGAGCACACTGCGTGAGTGAATGGGACTGGTAATGACTGAAGCGGCAGCCCAGAGTTCTTTGAGCATTTAGGGTGCAAAAAGGGTTGGGATAAGCTCACATCGGGTTTTACGCGCGCGTACAAGACATCAAAGATCGCGCAACCACGCGACCACGAGCTATGTCTGAGATTTCACGCAAGGGCAAAAATTCATGGAATAAAGGGCCAATGCAGGTAATTGAGACGATAGGAAATATTGAGTGGGTAAAAGTGGCACACTGGGAGGCATAACTGAGCAGAAGGTACGCATAGACTAGTTGGAAAGCTCAAACAAAAATCAGAAGCTCGCAGGACATGAGCTACGCGACATCACAAGATCAAAAGTACGTGAGCAAAATGTGATTTTGCTGATGCATGTCTAGGTAGAAAATGTGGGCCTCATCTTCAATGACCCGAATCTTGGGTGAGTTCTGAAAGCTGCAGTATTAAAGTGTCCCACTCAAGATCAGCTAAATTCTTAGTGATCAAAGAATGCACTTTCACACGGTTTGTGATTATTGCAAACACTCCAATGCACAGACGACCAGGTCAGTCCTGGACAAGCTACAGAAGATGTTCATGTATCAACCCCAGCATTTTTTGGGGTCAATCCACCATTCTGAGCTTTTGCTGGCCATCTTTTTTTGGGAGGATGATCAGATCTTGTAATTGCAGACGGCACAACTGATCCTTTCACGCCTCTTGACTGCACCAATGATCTGATTCATATCAAGTAAGGTATGTTGTAGACTCATAATATCTGTGGGCATCTAGTGATAACAGGGCATTGATTTTGGTGTACGTAGTATGATGCAATAACCCGATTTCCGGTTACTTTGTGTGATGATGAGTAGTATATCGCACCTACAGACTCGCGCATGCGTCCTTCATCGGGATGGCAAAGTGTCTCGCCATGCTGCTGATACCTTCTCCACTGACACAACCTACAATATTTACCAGACTAAATAAATTTGGTTTTTATACCCTATTCACCTGGTATGTCTCATGTCATTAACCCTTCGAATTCCAAGACCCTCGACCCTTGGCCCAACCCATCAAAGCCATATTGGCATCCAAAGACGGTGCTCCTCCGATGTATACCGACCCACTCGTTTCAAAGACGCCAAGGAACCCAAACACTCACTAAATGGCGACCACCGAGTCGACTTGTAACGGAGACGAAGCTTCGTAAGCCCTTGGGGGTACCATATCACTAAATTATGCTTACTATGCCTATGCCCCATGCCGTGCTGCCGCACTTTTCATCAAAACCATGCACTGCCCCTGTTCCGTAGTATAAATACCTGGCTGTCAGTAGTTACGTCCTTCGGTCAATCCACCACTTACGCCAGTTCTCTCGCCCTCCGAACGTGTGCCGGATCTCGACGTCTCTCGCATCCGTCACACGACTGGTGCTTAAATAGACGGGATAGTTCGCGTATTGGTCGGGCATGGTGCTGAAGAGTCTGATCCTAGAGCCCGAAATTGAGGAAGGAGTAATGTAACGGACCTATATTTCTTTCAACCCCCTATCCCATCTCGTTCCCTTTTACTTATTAACTTGTTACCAGACTCTTTCTTTATGCTGACGTGGCCCCACACTCTACTATACCCACCGTTCACTCTGTATCCTGCAGACGCCCACGCTCGTTAACTCCATTTCATCTCGACATCTCAACCATCTTAACGATCACTTAAATAGGTACAAAATTTGATTCGATATAAAAGCCTGTAGCACAGATCAGATTGCTCGGTTAATCTACCACTTACGCTCGGATTGACTACCTCAAACTTCGTGTGCCGGACTAGCTTCTAGCTCTCCGTCACAAGCAGTGTGTTTGCCTCCTTTTGCCGGCAACTTGCTGTGATCACGGCCTACGGTGCTCCCCGTAGGAGAGGAGCCATGTCGCACACTTTGTCCAATGGTTTGCGAGAGCGACTTCCATCTAGCATGAGACTCGGATCGGGAAGATCTTGAGGGGCCATTTAAGTTGGAGGCAACCTCTGGTCGCCCGCATTATTTATATGTATGGCACAGAGTGCTTGGCAAATATAATGCGCATGGGCAAGCAAGGATATAGCTGGAGAACTGCATGCACGAGCCAGATGAAAGCATGGAAATGTGCATGCTGATGGGGCATTTTTGATACGAGCAGGGACTGCAGACAGTTAATGCCATCCAGCCTAGGAGTCCAGGTACTGATTACAAAAATTTCCACAAGTGTTTCAGCGCTATTAGTGCACTGAGCACGTCCAAGGTGAAGAGCCCAGCAGTCAAAGTGA
Organism: Mycena leptocephala; assembly: GCA_029378395.1. Taxonomy (NCBI): domain Eukaryota; kingdom Fungi; phylum Basidiomycota; class Agaricomycetes; order Agaricales; family Mycenaceae; genus Mycena; species Mycena leptocephala. Next base: position 171,171 of record JARJLF010000203.1, on the reverse strand, counting down.
TGGAGAACTCCAAGAGGAACGTGTTGCAGCAAGGACTCCGAGCGGTGGGTCGGATTCATTCAAGGTGTACGCGTCGGTTGCGCGTTGGTGATCTTTGCAAGAGGTGATTGATGACTAAGGCTCCAACCATTTCCGTTTGTAAACGTTTTCAAACCGTTTTAACCGTTTTTATTTCCATTTAGTTTGTCGGTGGGCACAAACAGTTTGGAAACTGTTTGTAAACAGTTTAAACGGTTGTGCAAAAACAACCACGTACCACGGCTTGCTGGTTGCATCCTCACCCATAAATTTCGTCCAGAAGAAGTGATGAGACTGTTCAAGGTCATGCCATTAGTCCCAGAGTGAGGAAACGTCGACTGATGCGCAGGATCTTTGTCTTTGATGGTGGTCGGCTATCTCGGCAAACCATCGCGCCTGCTTCCCGCCGCCATCCCGCTTCATAGCTACCTCGGTGAACCTCTTTATTCACTGGTAACAGGGGTAGGGTCTTGTTTGTGACTTTATAATGGCTAGATTACTCGATTTAGTCCCTCCAGATATGTCCAAAGAACCTGCCCGAAAAATACCGTTTATAAACAGTTTAAAACGGTTTAAAACTGTTTAAATACCGTTTCCGTTTAATTTGCCCGGGTCCGCAAACGAAAACTAAATGGTTGGAGCCTTAGATCATTGATCTCTGGATTGTCAAATATGGTTAGATAAGCTGATGATCACTCGGTGATTGCCAGAAAGTTGTCCAGCATACTTGCATTCGTTGCTCACGGTGCCAGAGGTCATATTTTCACCATATAATACCTACCCATACACATTGTTTATGACTTTGAGCTCTTACCGTGTATGAACATTGAAAAACAGAATGTGGTAAGAAATGATGCTGTGATGGCAACTGATGAAATTTCCTTTTTCTGGGGGGTCGTGGGACTTATTGGCTGATCCAGAGATCGCTCACCTCTTGAATCTTTGATTCCAACGTTGAGTGCACTGCCCCAAATCACCTGATTGGAGTCCACGACGAGCTTTTGAGATTTGTCCCCACGATCAATTTCCCAATACGGTAGTCTCTATGACATCCGCGTCCTCCGAAAACGGTTTTTCTCGCCGTGAATAACAATGCCAGTGTTACTCTTAGACACGTCTGTCACAGTGGATTGTCGAGTTTTAATCACGAGACTATATTCCTGACGCGTCCTTCATCCTTAACCGTGCTCTCAGCTATCTACAAAAATCTGCCTTAAATTCAAGCTCGACGCGCCACCTACTCAGTTTTTCTCGCCTTCTTACCCGGAATTATTTACTGGCGCACCACCTATCGTCCCTACGCCTCCACAGGTCTCTCACTCGGTGCCACCGACTCCCCTCCCAAACTCCCCGCTGCTCAATGACACTAGTACTGTTCCACCGACTCGGACTCTGCCACCCGATGAATACCCCTTCATGTTCAATACCTTTGGTGTAGATGTTCAGCCTGTGCGCTTTATCCCCGGCTCGTACCATTACGATCTTGCATCGGGGAAATACAGCATGCAATGGGCATCTCTTGCAGAAATGCAGCAGTGGGTTCGCGCAGAGGAAAAGGCCCATACCATCGAGCTTCGTCGCAAAGAGCATCGAAAAAACTCGGCAAAGAAGGCCCCTGCATGGGCGTCGAAGCATATCTATGTATGCAGCCGTCAAAGCTCACGCTCCATTTCCAAGTACACCAAGAAAACAGCTCGGGGCCGTAAGGTGCCCAGTAAGCGCATTCTGACTGGGTGTCAGTGTCGCTTGACGGTAAAGACGTACCCCGGGATGAAGGAGGTCCTTGGCCGATACACAAACAAGCATTCACACCCCACTGGTGATGCTAATGCTCGGTTCGTTCGGATTCCCGTCGAAACGAGGCTCCGGATTGCTGAGTTGTTACGCATGGGGGTGGATCGCGCTCGGGTCCTCCAGGAAGTCCGGGGCAACGTCCACACCGAGGATAACCTCGAGGAACTAAGAAATCAGCCCTCCGCACGCAACGAGTTTATTACAATGGCTGACATTCGTCAAATTGAGGTACGTGATGATACACCCCAGCGGTAACCTGAGTACTTACAGAATTTGTACAGAAAGATATTGAAGCCGAGTCAATTCGACTCGACGCCCAGGATGGACAGTCCACGAAACAATGGGTGGATAATCTTCGAAAGCGCGGCGAACTCCTGGGATTCAAAGGCAGCAGCGACGTTCCTCCTGCCGGCTCCTCTCTGGACACATCCACCTTCGCGCTCTGTGTACAAACTAAATGTCAGCGCGAATGCTGGAATAAATGGGGCGGTAAATTTGCTGGCCTCGATGCCACGCATAATACGACCCATTACCAGGGCATGAGTCTATTTACAGTGATGGTGCGCGATAAATGGGGCCACGGTACGTTTATATCACCCATATACCATCTCCGAGTCGCCAGTGCCTAATAACTATTCTGTTGGTCAGGAATGCCCGCTGCCTAGATGCTTTCATCGAATGGGACCGAAGTCACGATTGATTATTTTCTCTCCCTCCTTCGCAAGGCTAATCCGGATGTAAAGCCGCTCAAATTCATGTCCGACAAAGATTGGGCGCAATTAAATGCCATAATACGACGGTATCCAGAATCACGCGTCCTGTTGTGCTGGTGGCATGTTCTTCACGCGTGGCAGCAACATTTTTCTATCGTTCATTACCCCGAACTTTGGACGCTCCTCAAAGGCTGGATCCGTATAACGGACGATATAGAGTTTCGTGCCCGCCGGGAGGAGATCAGATCTATTTCCCCACCAAGCTTTTTTGCGTACCTGGAGACGAATTGGCTTAAGGAACGCGACATTGAGATGTGGTCTGCGAGGTTCCGCTGTGACCGCAGTGTCTTTGAGCTCTGCGACACGAATATGCTCGTTGAATCGTAAGTAAAATTGAAAATAATGCTATAATCCGTTTACTTAATAAATTCGCAGGTGGCATCATCTTCTAAAGGGGAAATTCCTTGAGGGAAAGCGCAATCGACGCGTCGATCATCTCCTACATGTTCTCATCAATAGACGGGTTGCGCAGGAGCCACGGAGCCACGGCGTGGCTCTCGGACCGTGCGCAAAAATAGCAGGCGAGTGGCTCAAAAGAGCCACCAAAGAGCCATCGACGTCATAATTTGGCGGTGGAGCCATTGGTTTGCGCACGGTCCGAGAGCCACCCCGTGGCTCCGTGGCTCCTGCGCAACCTGTCTAATACCGCCATCCCGTACTTCATTGGGAAACATCGCCGCCAAGATTTTGGCTTTGAAGGACCGGACCTCGAAGTAAAGCGCAGGATTGAGGTCGAGTCTCGCGCCCTTGCCATCACCCAGGACTCCATTGAGAAGGCCTATGGGACAGCTGTCTATTTTGTGCGGTCTCAGTCGGACCCCACCCAGGTATATTCGGTCGATGTAGAGACGTACACCTGCGATTGCCTCTCATTCCCATTGATTGATTTCTGCAAGCACATATGCGCGGTGCAGCGTATATTCCCCGAGGTCCACAAGAAGCTGCCTGTATCGTTACTCAATCCAAGCTCGTCGACCTCATCCCTGGACTCGGAGTCAGAAGATGAAGAAGACGGCGAATCTACCGAAGATCTTACCGCCACAGAAGATCACCAGATCCTGGACCTCATTAATAATCTGCAGCACCTTGCGGTCCGCACACGTCTTTCCCCTCCCGCTCAACTTTCAGCCTCTCTTCGAGCTCTGCAGTGTGCAGTTGATGCTGTGCTGGCGGAGACTGATTTCACCGATGTCGAGGTTTTACCTGCCCGCAAAAAGGTTGCGCCAAATGAAGGATCGGGTTGGCAGTCAACGCAACAGGTCATGGGCGCGCCTGTGAAGTCGAAGAAGAGATCGAAGCATACAGATGCCTACTCCGGTGGAGAGCAGAGCGGCCGAAAGGGACAGCTCGACGCGAGACAGCCGCCTGTACCAGCTGTCAATCCTGCCCCTCTGTCGGCTCAGCCCAATCCCGGAATTCCCGCTGAAGATTTGCTTAATCCTCGCAAAGCCTACCCGCAGGCTCGTACGCAGATGCCACCCTTGCCACCCACTTCCTTTCCACCACAAACTCTGCCGTGGCTTGATCCACGGCTTCAGACTGCTGCCATTCCACCTACAAATCCTCCCGGACCCTCTGCCGTTCCCCAATTGCCGTCGTACTCAAGTCCTACGCCTTCTGACCCTTATGGACAACTCCATTATCGTAGTTATAGCCTTTACCAGCCCGCACCTCAAGAAAGACGCTCGTGTTACCATTAATTTCATGTTTTTGTTGACAATAATGCTTGATTTTTTATTTTACTGTGCTATAACTGTGTCATGACTTTTTGCCACCCGAAGACGCGTCCAAACGCGTCCAAGACGTGTCTGTCACACTTGAGGTGGTAAATTCATTGTTCTCGCCGGCGACGCCGGGGTCACGTGGGGACATTACTATATCGAGAATGATCTGTGGGGACAAATCTCGCCATCTTCCACGACGCGATTGCACAAACAGTGGCAAAGCATCAATATTTCAATGACCAGCTCGCCGGCGAAATTGTCCCGGTAAAAGCCGTGGCTTTTGGCCTGGCTTTGGCCTGAGAAGATCCCAGGCCGGGCCAAAAGCCATGACAGGCCAATTGCCAAAATTTTGGCTTGGCTTTTTGGCCTGAGGCCAAAGCTAGAACATCACTAGATCCCACCAACATGACGTAATTGATGTAGAGAGCCGGGTAAACGGTAATCGGTGTGCACCCGGAAACAGACTGAATTTGTGGTATTGCGGGTAGCGGAGATTGAACTCCTACATCAATGCAAATCGTTCAACCGGCGGGGGACGACAAAGAAAAAGAGAACGTACCTCAAAGAATGACTCCAGCACCACGCTATCCCGCCTAGACTGGTTCCAAGCGGGGGTGCCATTTTGAGACATGATCTGGCCAGAAACGTGAGATATTCTGGAGATGTACAATGATGCTCGGCATTCACAAGGTAATCCATTCCAGCGTTCCCAGCTGCCTCCTGGATTGATGATGCGGCTGTTCGCATGCCTTTTCCATCACTGTCCGGGGAAAAAAGTCTCTCGTCGGCTTGCGAGTAAGAAAGCATTTTAGCACTCACGATAAGTCACCTTTAATGAACTCGACCACAATCTTACTCTCCTTTGGCGCGAGCTTCTGCAAAACCGCAAGTGTCGCCTTCCTCGAGTTTCTTCACGACCGACAATGAAGATGCGGGGGCACCCAAGCTTTGCAAGGAGTCGAGGAACACCGGTGCCGATCCCGAGCGTTCCACCGTGACTACGACCGCCGTCTTGTTTTGGGCGGTATACGTGACCACCTTTGTCCGATATGACCATGACGCCCAAACGTCGCCAAAACAGGATCTGTCAGGCCAAAGTTTGTATTTCTTGCGGACAACCCTTGCTGGAATACGCAGTTACTTGTGATGAATCGACGGCTCATTTTTCCGAATCAGGGACAAATCAAGTGGAGAGCAAAGGGGAGAGAATTTCTGGTGTGGTTTGGAAAACAGAGCTAGAAATTCCCGTAGCCACGAGAACGAAATTTGAAGGGGGCAGCACGGCTGCATCAGATGTTATGGGGGAGGCATTTACGGTAACTTCCCTTCCGCCAAAAGGCGGAGGCAGATCAAGAGCATAAAGCTCCATGACTGCCCCCCCTCGCGTTCCACGGACGCCGCTACCAGTTTGGTCTGCGCGCGGAACCGTCGTAACATCCGGGGAGGGTTTGCTTCGGTGCTCGCATATACGCGTACCTCGGGGAGAGGGCTAGCGGACAGAGGGAAGACGTTCCACAAAGTGAAGGGCAGAGCCACGGTGAGCATGCTTCGGAGTATGACATATGGCGTCGCGTATGAGCGGTACGATCCCATGTGTCTGTGGGAGGCAGAGATAAACAACAAGACGGTGGAGCAGTGCAGATTCCAGCCGGAGAGGAGCAGGAAGTATAGCAGCCTCCTTCTCAAGAGCTGCAAAAGAGGCTGTACAGTAGCCGCCAGTGATGCAGCGTGCAATCGATTTGTTGACCCGTTCGAGAGGCTTCAGCGCCGCGACTGAGAGAGGAAAGAAGCAACTGACACCGTAGTCGGCTCTAGGAAAGACAACCGCGCGTGCAAGATCGCAAACCATGAGAGGTTTCAGGCCCCAGAAAGACTGTGTTCGGCTGAGGAGGGTCTCATATGCTGAGATGGCATCTTATACACAGAGGTGACATCTTGTCTCGATCCGGCGGCAAAACTCACTCAACCTCGACTCCTATCGTATTTCGGCGCTCCGTCCGCTCTTGGCAACACAAAACTGCCCAATTATATACTGCTAATATGAATTATTGTTTATAGCATTCTTCTTCGCTGTCATACCCGTCTTCCTCTGCCCCGCGCTGCTCTGAAATTTTACACCAACCGAAGCGGCCAGAGCTGCTCGTTACGCATATCATATGTGGTGGGTTGTTAGATGCATAATTCAGACGGAGATCTATAATTTATACCCACTTTCTGTCGTCATCAATATCCTAAAGACTGCTAAAGACCATCTTCCAACGCAACGGAGGCAGCCAGGAAATTTCAGTAACAAACAGAAGATCGGAATATGCCTGATATTTGATAGTTTGAGGCATCCGTATAATGTGCAAGCGGAAAGTCAGTTCGGGACAAGTTTGGCGGAGTATCAATTTTGTATCTGTTTCGAATAAATATCGCGCTAAGCGAACGACACCATGAATCCTGCGGTCGATTGTTGTGAGATTATTTTCCCGCGTGCTACCGACTTCACAGGGAAATCGGGATGCAGTTCCAGAGTCAAAACTAAGGAAAATAGATTGATTGCAGCAGAAGGTGTACAATTCTGACGAGGTGCAACATAACGAATGCTAGATATACCGTAATGGCAAGTTGGATTCACGCGGAGCTTGGAGACATCACGGAGTTAAGGCAAAGCATCAGGTTAAGAATCCGCTTTAGAATCGGAATCAGAAGACGAGGAAACCGGCTGTAGTTCCAGCATGCTGCCTGAATCATCCGACTTCTGCTCGAAATCCTCCTCTATCTGCTCGAGATCTGTGATCACCTGCAACGCCTCCCCCTGGCGTAGGTCCTCAATCAAACACATTGGGAGGCGCCGCATACATTTCAATACATGCTTATTGGCGATAAGTGTGATGATGTTGGTGTCCGCGTTGGCCTGAAGTACAGACCAAAGTCAGTAGCAGAGTACAGAATAAGTATGAGCCCACCTGAAGCCACTTGAGCACCGGAACAAGTGATTGGTACGTGCACTTCGAGATGAGCACCTCTAGCCACTTTGTAAGATGCTTTTCCAGAAAAGTTCGCAACACCCTCAACACTTCCGGTGACGAACCGGTAACTTGTGTTAAGTGGGAGGACCAGAATTTCGCCGCATACCACTGTTGCTCGGTGAAATGATCAACCTCTACCTCTGGTATCCCAGCACCTTTGGTGGTTTTTAAGTATCCACACCCCCTGATATTGGTAGTAAGCGCGTCATTCAATATCCGTAGGCACAGCAGGGTAAGCCGTAAATTGTGCGTGTTTAGATCGACGGAGCGAGGGTCGGTAGCGCGAAGAGTTATGTATTCACGGAAGGAGTTGTGCAACAGCTGAACGGGCTGATTGATACTGTTCACGCCGGTTATGAGGGATGCTAGTGGATCCAAAATTGCTCTGACACGAATGAACCGGCCATGAAGCTCCTGCAGGGCATCCATAGGCAGAGCAATTTTCTGAGCTACCATCACTCCCATGACCTGCTCGTAATCATCTACGAAATCGGGGTCATCCCAATGGCATGTATCGAGAATGGTGGAATATAGGTGATCCATCTTTTCCTCTGGTGGCAGTGGGGAGTTTCGCATGCTGTCGAGCAGTCGTTCCAACATCTTGTCAGGATACGTGGCGTGACTGAGCAAATAGTCGCAGATTATCACAACCCAAAGGAATAAACCCTCTGCTCGCTCAAGGAGCTTGGCGGTGAGCTGTGGATCTGGCCAGTTCTGCAGCGAATGATGTGACGCAATTTCGGCCAACTTGTCATCGATGAAGCTACGAATATCTTGGTAGTTCTCCGCCTGGTGAATTGCCAGATCGTGGTTCACAATATCGGGACCGAGACTGCGAAGGATATTGCGCTCCGGGCGAGAGGTGACAAAGACTCGAATTATTCCAGGCAGTTTCGGAATTTGGGTTCGAAGAATATCCTGCACCTCTGCCGTGACCGTCTGGTTCAGAGCATCAATAACCACCACAAAAGGCCCTTCAACATTGCTCGCGACGAGAGGTTCAGAGACAAGCTTTTGAAACACGCGTGCGACCGGCTGTGAGAGTGCTAGATTGGGATCGGCTCTGAGAGCGCGGGAAATGTGTGGGGAAATCGCTGGTATCCGGTCGAGATCACGGACGAGATTGAAGACGAAATGACGGGCGCTAGTCCGGCCGGCATTCTGGTCAAAGAAAAACGAGGATGCAAGAACGCCAGCGTAGGAGCATTGCTCAGCAATTGAATGAGCCAGAGCAGTCTTCCCACTTCCTACCACATCAGTGACGAAGTAGATCTGTTGAGTTCCGTGGAGGTTCTTGGCCGATACCCAAGCCATCACATCGTCAATTTGTGCTCGTCGCGTTCCCACTAGACACACTTGCATGTCGTCCCATCCCGCGCCTGGGGTATATGGCAGGGCGGTCGCGGTGATGGTAGTTTCTGTCAAACGTCAGGCCGAGTAATAACTCGAATCGAATGGGATCTTTAACCAATTACTTGCATGCACCGTTCAACTATTGGCCGATAAATACACATTGTCATGTGGACACTGAAAAGGACTTACGCAATTGGACTGTCATTTCTTGATTAGTCTTCTTCTGCTCAGCAGCTATTGCGGCCACATCCCTCCCAGTCGTCAACGCCATTCGAAGCTACAGCAGAACGAAGTTAAGATCGGAAAATACGTTATATGAATGGAGTGGTGGCAACCATGAGAAGTCGTATGGCCTCGTCAAGATGTTGTTTCATCTCCACTAACTTTCCCGGGTTCTTAGAGGACGCAATGAAGCGAGAGATGGTGGATTTCGCTTGGATTTCACCAATTTCGGTCGCAATTCTCTCCAATGTCCTGATCGGAAGGGTCCATATGATGTTCGAGCAAAAGAGCGGTATCACATACGAGGACAGTTGTTGAATGCTCTCCTTGATGTCCGCTCTCATCGAATTCTGATCCGGGATTTTCTCAATGGCGTCCTTCACCTGGTTTTGCACATAATCGCCGAAATCGGTCCAATTTTTGGTATCCGAGCGGAAGTTCTGATCCGCGGAATGCACTTATCAGAGCTGGCAAGCTGGAAAGATGTTTACATTACGCACGCGAACGAGCTTTGCGATATGCAAGGCTCCACCTAGAGCACTTTGCAGCGGAGCAAAGGCTGCTGACGACGCTTGCAGAAGTTCGAGAGCGACGATGGCAGCATCTCCCGTCTGTTCCAGCACGGCCTGCTTCTTGTTCTTTCTGCGTCCCATGGATAAACGGGGACTCAGGCGAAGAGGCATTGGGAGAGGAATAAGACGAAGTCGGGCGGTAGACACGTGTAGCCAATGCGAGAAGCCAACAATGAGGCTGTGCTTACGAGAGGTGAAGCGGAGAATGCCGGCAAATCTCCGAAGATAGCAAACTTGGAGCACCGTGACAGCCGCCGCCTCTGCGTCTTGCCCTGCACTTCCCCACCTACGATCTCGTCATTAATGTTTGGTCTAACGGTACACGCTCCTGGAAGAACATCAGCGAGCTCCGGGGTCCGGCCCGATTGCGTCTCTAGCGCGGGCTCTCGCGGAACCCATTTTCGCGCATGCTGAAAATCTCCGCGCTCCAAGCCAAGGCCGTCGAGCTCCAGGCGGTCGAGCAGGGAGATTCCCATGATCCATGCATGCTTAGCTACTAGCACCCTGGCCACCGACCGTGACACTCAGCGCGAGCACGCGCACGAGAGGGCCCGTAGGATCCATGTATTTCAAAGCGGCTTGCGCTTGTGGTCATTTTTCGCCGTTGGGAGCGTTGAGGTTAATGGTGAACTGGAAGGTACACCTTGCGGATTCTGGTCTTTCTGCTCATGCGACTGGTTAGTACTACAGCTTGAAGCACCGAAGAACCAGAACTAACACGCGTACGTCGAGACCGATGATGAGGATTCGTACAGTCTTAGACCCGGCGGTTCAGGTACGTTGTTTACATTCCGGTCTCTCGCTATCTCTGCGAATGGTTAGATCGATCCCTACGTATTGGAAGCGCCGAACCAGCGTGGAGCTAACCGGGTTCATCGCCACCGATAACGAGGACGAAGTTAATGCTCGGTCCAGGTACGTCCAATCTTATATTTGTCCAACAGCTGTGTCATGAGGTGGACGCGGACACTCACATTCCCAGTCGTATTCCAGTCCATTGTTCCGACCGCTCGACAAATGCTGCATCGACTTTACTGGACTTGTCCGGTCGCCTTCCTCAACTGTTCTATCTCTTTGCTACGCCACTCAGTTCGGACTGTCGAAACTCCATGCTGCTGATACCTTCTCCACTGACACGAGCTCTTTACCAGACGGAATAAATTTTGGTTTTCATACCCTATTCACCTGGTACGTCTCTCCTCAAGCATGACATCAACCCTTCGAATTCCAAGATCCACAACTCTTGATCCACAACTCTTGGCCCAACCCATCAGAACCATATTGTCATCCAAGGATGGCGCTCCTCCAATGTCAATGTAGATACCGACCCACTCGTTTCAAGGACGCCAAGTAACCCAAACACTCACTATACCGAATTTTGCGCCGCCACGGTTGGTTTTTGATACGCGTGTGTCTTCACGCGGGAGGACCTCTTTCTGCGCCTCGATTATCCCGCCAATGTGAATCAAACTCCGTCTGGGTTCAAATTGGAGACTTGAAATGAAATCGAGCATCGCCCCACGAATCAATCAGAAAACTGAACGCTGACATGATGTGCGATAAAGCCTTGTCCCAGGAATATGCGTTCCTGAAGCCATGGCCGGCAGCCCGAGGACGGTGGGCAAATTCACTGCGTTCTGACCCTTCCTAGACTCAGCTTGAGTGTAGGAACCTAGAAGTAGTTACATCGATGACTGAGGCTAGGTGCCTAGAGAATAGTCTGTGGAGGTCTGTCTGGCTCTGGCTAGGTTGGCACAGGTAGGTCTAGGTCTGGCAGGATCTGTGTGGGTTGCAACAGGTGCTTGTAGCCACCTACGCAAGGGGGGAAGGGACGCGGTTGCTCAGAATATTAGATGATGGAAATGTTCAACATTAAAACGTAAGTCTAGGTCTGTGCAGCTGAGTTTAGGGAGCTATCCCCACCTTCTACGAGCTACCCTCATCTACACTGACTTGAGTTTAGCTGCCTTACTGGGTACCCGTAAAGCCAGACGGACATTACGTGTAGTCGCCTAGATGGGGGCTGTGTAGGGACCTACACCGACCTAACTCCATCTGGCACAACCTACAGCGCCTAGTCTCAGCTGAGTCTAGGACGGGTGGGAACGCAGTGATTATATAATATTTGACCTCGCTGCTAGCGCTTGGATAGAATCACAATCATTCATTAGATGTTCAACGTTCAGCGACATATACCATCTTCCCGCATGCAAATGCCATGATACCACTTGTCAACTGGTCACGGAGAGTCAGGTTGCTGAATTCTCATAGGTTGATGTCCACAAAATCGACACTGCGTCTGCCTACGCCTGTCTTAAGTGCCAAAAAATCAACAAATCATCATTACACGTTACAGTTACGAGGACAACAAGCACATAGCGATGAAAAGTGAACGACAGCAACAAATACTAGCTAATGTCCGTGTCCATGTGTACTCAAAAAAAGACAGTCTGTACACGCTGTGCGCGTGTACATTTTTGGTACCTAGAATCCCCCTCGACGCCGACACCAAGCACTAGCGATCGTGTGGGTATCATAGCATGCACAGAGAAGCGACGAGACCAAGGAGAGCGACCGCAGATGGTACGCGCAGGGACGCAGCACCGCTGGGTGGTGCGGAGCCCGAGGGAGAGGACGCAGAAGCGGATGCGGAGCCTGACACAGAGCCCGAGGACGGGGGTGCGGTGCTGGTGGGGCGGGCATGTTAGTTGCGGGGTCAAGTATAACAGAAGTGCCGGAAGTCAAAGGAAGAGGATAGGATCAAGGTTGCGTCGAACACCGCCATTCGAGGAATGCGATGCAATGCAATAATGCGATGATAGGAATGAAATGATCATGAAGGATGAAGGAAGGTGGGACTCACGCAGACGCCTGTGATGCGCTCCCGCTCCCCGTCGCACTACCCGACGCACCAGAGCCTGAGCCTGCACTCCCGGTCGCGCTGGCGCTGGCGCTGACTGCGGCGCCGATGGAGAAGCTCCCGCTCGTGGCGAAGACGTCGTCTATGTTGGTGATATTGACGAACTCGAGGGTATAGTTGTCCCTGCACGAACGATGAATGAGTCGGTCAACGTAAAAGTGATCAGCCAAGGTGGGGAGACGCACTCGGCGGGCACGGGCGGGATGGTGAGCGTGACGTTGTTGTTTGCGGGGTCGACATTGTTCGCGATGGCCAGGGCGTTGTTCTACACACACACATCAGACATATCAATGAACTGCCAGCAAAGCAAGGAAGATGAGGGACGCACGAAAGACGGGTGGTTCAGCTCGATGGAGAAGACGCTGCGGATAAGGTGGATGAGAGACGATCTGGAGTGGGATGCGGGCAAGAGACGCACGGGTCGGAGGATGTGCTGCTCCAAGTGATGCTCGTCGTGCCGCCCGAGGTCGGGTTGGTAGGCGTGTTGATGCTCAATGCGATTGCGGATGAGGCAAGAGCGAGGGCCAGGCTGCGTGGACACAACTGAGCTCAGCTGGCGCATCACCCTTGGCAAGGCCTCGTTGGCTTACCAGATTTTCGTGAACATCGTGGAGTATGTAGACGGCGGAGTGGGTGGGGAAAGAATGTCTGGCAGAGACTGTGGGAAGCAAAGTGGCGATGGAATAAATAACACGGAAAACCCAACAATGACAATGCCACGCGTCACTCGCACGACGTCATGGAGCCAGAAGACGCTGATCTCCAACAGGCTCCCAGGAAACGCATACATGCACGGTGCCCAAGCTCAAGCTCGCCCACGATATTTTCTCTTTCAACTGCGTCCAGGATGGAACTGCATCCAGGATGGCACGGAGGCCAGAAAGGCGCGCAGTCAAGCTTTGAGCGCCACGGGCGTTTATTTCTTCAACCAAAAGATTTCAACGTAAGTTGATGGCATCAATCAGATCATTGACGGATGACGGTTGCGACGATGCTCACTTCCCACGTCCTCTCACCCCAGCGAAAACAAGGGCGCGGTATCGCCGGATATCAGCTGGCCAATGTGGGATCGCGAGGTATCGTCCTGGCGAGAAAATTCTCGGCAATTTTTGAAAACAGTACAGCGATGATGTCATTGACTTATTCGACTTTTCATCAAACCCAGCTGGTGTGAAGCTACACTCAAGGGACGTAAAACATATTGATTTACGACTATAGTCGACGAGTAGATTTTTTTGAACTACAGCACATCCACCAAGTATTCAACTTCTTTTTTACTGCCATATAATCTTGCACGCTGGCAAGTCCGATCCCAAGAAACTCTCCTCGACGTCTCACTGCGTTGATTTTGTGGAAAAGTACCAATGCTGGTTCCCGGCCGACGGCGGTCTCAGAGCGACCTGCATCAAATCAAACAAACGGGGCAGTCAGCATTCATATTCCAAGGCCGGAAGTGCGACGAACATATCCGTATTGCCTGCTGCTCTCGTCGTAGATCCCCTCCCACACGAGGCGCTGTTTGCCAACCTCGTTGCATCGTATCTGGTCGGTGCGAATAAGGACAAATAAAGCACAGGATGCCGGAGAACAAACTCACTGTGTAGATGTCTGGCGCAACGGCCACCTCAAGAATGAACTCAGCCGGATTGGCGCTCTGGCGGACAATCAAGCGGTTCTGAAAACAATGGTTGTAGTTAGTATCCAATCTACGAAACACAGGGGGCGTGAGATGACTGACATTCTCCCCTATGCTCACAAACGCATTGCGCCCGACGTTTTTGATGAAGTATCTGCTGCTGCTCCCAATTTGTTGGGCGACCCACTGTAGCCCAGTCAGATGAATCCACTCCAACCAACGGTCTTGGAGGAATGTTACCATGCCGTCGTTACCGTGGATCGTGGTGGACCGGTCGATGAGCAGTTCCTCCGATCCTGGGCCAGCAAAAGTGCCAGAGCCACTGACGCCGACGTTGAAGAGCCTGAGTGGCTTCGAGCCGGGCTGTATATTGTTAGAGAGCAGCTGAGGATGCCACAAACAGCACGTACCTTGTCCAGCACAGAGCGGTCGACCTTGTGCGTAGCCTGCCAAAGGATCAGCCGTGGGTTAGACCCGATACGTTATCGATACACCCAGAAAATCGCACCTCGGATTTGTTGCTGACGCCGTAACCGACGTTGAGGTTTTCCGAAAATGGGATCGCCTGCACGAAGGCAAAGGCATAGAGCGCGAGAGGGATGAGTTTGGAGAACATTTACGGCAATTAACTGTGAGTGGGATGCGGATTAAGACGAGTTGGGGTCGCTTTTATACAATCTAGAGAGTGAAGTACGTGGCCGCGGCGTTGCGTCATGCTTCCTGTTCCATGGGACTTTGGATGGAGCGGATCAACGATTGCTGGCTCCTGACGTCTTGGGAAGTCGTCAATCTGTATACCGAGGCTGTTGTGCCGTGAGTTGTACCGTGCTCAGAAGCATTGGCATATTCGCACCGGTTCAGGCTTGATCGTGGATGAGGATCGAATCAGGAACCCCTTTCTTGATCGGATTATTCGGTCAGGAACCATTGAAATATTGGTTGATTGGCTATTCGGAGTCCCGAAATGTGGGGAAACAGGCGTCGCCTTCTTCATCCGAGGAGTTTGATTGGGCAATCGCGCACCGGCTGAGCACTTCGTTTACTGACGTGAAGAAGTTCTCCACCTCACCGATCAGTTCCCTCACAGGAGAGTTCGGAACCTTCACGTACGCGGTTGGTGGAATGATCACTACCGTTGAAGGCCTGTACCTCGAGCTGGTGGCGGTCGTTCTGGTACCCTTGAACGCTAAAGAAGCCCGCGGCGAAGTGCAGGTTGTCAGCGTTCAGCTTGCGCAATGATGAAACCAGCACCCATCCACGTGTGTTTTTCTTTTCGCTTCGTTGTCGAAACTCGGCGGTCGGATGCCCGCTGGACGTACACACAATGTGCTTCCTCCACATCCTGCAACGATTCATGAGGGAAGCTCGCACTGAGATGAGTCAACTCACCAGTTCGCGCTCGAAAGATGGGTATGGTCGTGGTTCCTAATACAGTCTGAGTTAGCGAGCGTATCCACTCGTAATCCGAATAAATATGGGGCAGGATATTTAACTGAGCTCCCGGCGATGTGGTCACGATGGCTGAAGTGAATAAGGAAAAGAAAACATGGAGCTAAAGGCATACCTCAAAGAAAGAACATGCGATGTGCACACGGATACACCCGCAGTCGTGTCGCCCAACTTGAAGTGCCGCCACCTTTGCGTTTTAAGAACCGCACATTCCGCAGAAAGCCAGTGAAAAGGATTGCCAGGATAGAGCGAAATCGAGAGAGGAGCAGCAAGGCCACGGATTGGGCAGGCACGAGTGGGGAGCTGCAAAAGCAGCAAGTGCACAGCCTCACGATCGCTTGGTGGTTTCGGCCCGGTGCTCGGCGAGCTTAATGGTGGCCGGGATATAGGGGCTCTTTTCAAGATCGAGTTCAATCTTGCGAGAGATTCCATTGCATTGATTTTCCAGTATATAATAGAGAGCTTGCGCGCATACTTTTTTTGCTCCGGAACATCACTAGGAGTGTCGAGACTCGAATAGCACCCTCTGACCACCAGAGACAAAAAAATAAAAAACAGCATGCGGTGAGTTTGCGCACCCAAAAGCCGCATACGGCTTTTGCGCAAGCTCTCTAATACGTTCCGATCGAATCATGCAGTTCTATCATCTTTGTTACAATTCACCCGGCTGGAAAACGAAATTCGTACTTGCTCGAAATGTGTGGGTATCAGCTCTTTGAGAAATTCAATATACAACGCGATGAATTCCCAAACAGCCTACGCCAGAGCGAGGCGAAGGCACTGCTAAATTACAAAGAAAAGATAAAGAAAAATATCAGTGGTTGAGGCAAAGGATGCCGCCAGGAGGATTGGAACCCCCGTCGCCGGCTCATTAATTTCCCCCATCACCAACTTTTTTGCCTTGTGACCCTACCAGTAATGTAAAAAAAAGTCCTGGGATGCCCGAATGAAGGTTCGAAACTGGGCGGATTATTAAGGACTGAACTGTGCTCTATGGCGGTCCGGATGCACTTTTATTCGGCCGCAAGATAAAGAGCCGATTTCGGCCATTCCGCAAGATAGAGAGGTGATTTGATGGTATCGCCGCAAGATTGGCCGCTGATAATCAAGCCGTTTGTCTTGCGGGGAAATCACTGATTCCCGCAAGATATATATAGGCATGTCCCGCAAGATACAACGCGTCGCCCGCAAGATACAGAATTTCCCGCATGATAAAGTCGTCCGAAAAAAAGTTGGTCCAAAATTTCTGGAATAAATTAGGTATTTCCCTAGGGCCTATCCACCGTTGTTTTGATGGCGTGCAAGTGGAGAAAGGCACAGCTGTGTGAGGTTGAAAATCGGAAATTGGTCTTTGTTGCAAAATTGTTTGAGGTTCCTCCTGCCATTCCCATCCTTAGACCTCTCAAAAGTTGTTCCAGATCCTGCTAGAGCACTTCAAATCCAGGCGGTCATCATCCGAATATCATACATTGATCCAATTGATGGAAAACTGTGAAGCTGAGTTAACCAGAGTCTAGGTGCAATGATTGCACATTGGTACTCTGAGAACCTATTGAACCCATGAAGTAAATGAAAACATGCCATCCTAAAATCTCTCGCATCGTTCAATATGGCCGAGATGGCCGAGCAGGACAGAACTGAACCAATTCTTAAACGCACTGATACAGAAAATCGGAATCAATCTCTTTCAGTAACTGCGAAATATGGCCTTCCATTTGTGGGACTCTGGTGCTGTCACCTTGGTGATCAAACTGGTTAGTGTTTGTAGTCGCTGATTTCCTCGCTTGTTGCTCATTATACCCTTATGCAGTCGAATCAATTGCTGTGTATTGGTACTCACATCGTCAGGTATCTGCTGTCACAAATGTGTAGATTCAATTACAAAGAGATATAAGAGTTGTAATGACTGTCTACACGTATTCGGTATCAACTCCAATGCATCCAATTGCAAGGAAGCCAGTTGAACTACATGCCTACTTTACAATTAACCAAGGTATTCACGTTTGACTCATGCAGGATTGTGAGGATGGTCAGTGATGGTAATCGGACTTTGAACACAGTCCACAAGGGTGAATTATTGCAAAGTCCAACTCAAGCTTCTTGAAATACAGTATTTCAGTGGTTTCCCTACTCTTTAATTGGTACAAGACGGGTCTCCGCTTCGCTCCGTATCTAAAGTTCGAGGCGAATGTATATTGTTGTGGGGGGGAAACATATTTATGGCATGGAACGACTCCGGCACTGACTACAATATAGTGGACCATATTGAAAAGAAAAGAATAGATTCCTTACGGAATGTCAGAGGTAAGATGGCAGAACAACCTAAGCCGGCATCAGGCAACATATTGGATGAAGGGGAGTTTGCGTCGAAAGGTAGAGGAATGCGGGCCGGGCGGCCATATTTGTCCCAGTAGATCACCGTGATGAACCCATAAACACACAGACCTTTGAATCTGGAATGCGACAGCGGGAAACGAGTAATGGCCACCTAAACACATCATAAGCCGGCAGTCCGAAGGGTGACAGAGGATGAGCCAACGGGGA
This sequence comes from Mycena leptocephala, assembly GCA_029378395.1. NCBI lineage: Eukaryota > Fungi > Basidiomycota > Agaricomycetes > Agaricales > Mycenaceae > Mycena > Mycena leptocephala. The sequence goes on along the minus strand of JARJLF010000203.1, from coordinate 153,152 downwards.
ACAGGGGCGAGCCGAGAAGGGACATTGGCCCGCAGTAGGAGAGTTCAGCATTTTCAGACTACCACTTGAGACAAAATGGAATTGACATCCGCTACAGTCCGCGCTAGAGCAATAGGATTCATGCGAGAGCGGAAGGAGACGTGATTGCGGCGGCGCTAGCATAGAAATATCCCAGAACTAGTAGAATTGAGACGGTAGCCAGCAGCAGATAGAAGGGTTGAGGGATCAGGGCTGGCATCAATCCGAAAATAATGTTGCAAACACAGTATGTTGAGGAGGATGGAACCGGGGAGAAGATTACCAGTTGGAGCGAAAGGAATGCGGCCTTTTTATATCAAGACTCCTCGGGAGGATTGCGCGGCCATCCGGCCTGATGGCGATGGAATTGGCTGCGCCGTAGGCAGCAGCAACTGCGATCTGTCGAGGAAAAACTGCGGGCAGGTCAGCTGTTCAGTTGCCTGGGCTACCAAAAGAAATTTTCATTACAGTTTGGGTTCACTGGAAGTCGGGCCAAGGCAGACGGTTTTAGTTCAGACTGCGCGGTGGTCATTTGACGTTGGGGAGTGGGGGCTAGGAGAGAGCTGGGTGGAAGGGGATAGGCTAGATGGAGATGAAACCAAAGAGATACAAAGAATCGCCGAGGTAATCGTTAAAGAACGGTTAATGCCACTCTGAATCCCACAACACTGTGCCACACTCCTGGTGAACAGGCACTAGGGAATTACCCAAATTATTCCAAGAATTTTGGAACAATTTTTTTTCAGACGACTTTATCTTGCGGGAAATTCTGTATCTTGCGGGCGACGCGTTGTATCTTGCGGGACATACCTATATATATCTTGCGGGAATCAGTGATTTCCCCGCAAGACAAACGGCTTGATTATCAGCGGTCAATCTTGCGGCGATACCATCAAATCACCTCTCTATCTTGCGGGATGGCCGAAATCGGCTCTTTATCTTGCGGCCGAATAAAAGTGCATCCGGACCGCCATAACTTAGAGCACCAAAATGTCGCCACAAAAAAACGCGACGTGTTTAGTCATTGTGCTGACGTGGTTTACTCATTTGTTCAATTTGTTCAATTCATGTCCTCAAACCATAACTGAGCTGGTCGGCGCTTGTGCGCCGACCGAGCGAACATTGCGCTGCGCCTGTTAGTCTGGAGGATTTTACTAGGCCGCTGCAATTCAGAAGTCACTGATTCCATCAGTGGATATGGACCTGGCCCAATTTGTACTTTATCCCAGGCTGAAAATTTCCGAAGAAAAAAAAATCAAGTCTATTTGTGACCTGTCGCTTGGCCTACTAAGACTCCGAGTTTAAGACTCTTACAATCATCTTATGTATAGGCTACTCACGTGATAGTCGCGTCGCAGGAAATGCGCCAAGCATACGCACACAACATGTGAGCCGGGAATCTTTTTCTGTTTCGCACATAGTCGATAGTAGTTGGTATTTGCAAAACCGGGTAAATTAAGGGTCACCATATATTGGTGACGTGAGACGGCGGGGGCGAGTAAGAACGATTTTTGAGACAACATAAGATCTTCCGGCGTAAGTCTCTAACCATGAGACTTGCAAGTAATTGTTCAGCATTTGTTATACTCTTTTCGGATTTTGTGTATGACCACAGGAACTGCGCTTGAATTCACTCAACCGTGACATAAACGACTAGTCTGTCTACCATGACAGCGGAGCGACACATTTATCTAGCCATACCAGTGTGGCTGTCTCTATGACTTCCATCACCTCACTCGGGGTAGTTAATTTTGAACCACTTCATAAGGTGCTACAATGCTGGCTTGCGCTCCCACTTTATCCTTTCCTTCACCACCTCATCCGACCATGGAAACACAATACACAGTCAACTCCAACACATTCAACACGTACTGGGCTGCGATGATTGTCGACATATCAGGAACATGCGTAGGTTCCTGACATCATCACCGTGCATCTCTAACAGTTGGACCAGGCGGCAATTTTCTTCTATGGTTCGCAGCTTTGTGCGAGTAATTCAAAAGCCTAAATGCTCTGAAGGGTTCTATCTTAATCTCTTCATTTTCGCAATCTACACCCTCGCGCGTCGCAGAACAGCAGGAAAGCACGTTCTGCTTATTTTTAGCTGGGCAATGGCTGTCTTGGGAACGACACAAATGATTCTCCGACTCATCACGGTCGCGATGACATTTCACTTCTTACTGGAACTGATTGAACAGGGGACAAATACTAGCTCCCCATCCTCTTCGAAATTGTGGAGGACATATAATTCATTATATATGGCACAAGAAGCCCTTTTTGCCATAAACAAGTGAGTCATTCAGTGCTTGTGCTTGTTCTCAGCTAATACAAAATTGCCAGTCTCGTGGTGGATGCCCTCTTTGTTGAGTTTTTGCCTCGGATATTGTGTGAAGCCAACTGAATGAGGATTCCATAGTTGTATCGCTGCTACGTAATATGGGGATCTCAGTGGTGGGTGGTTCTTTTCCCGGGTTTTCTCATCCTATGTACCTTCGGTGGGTTGATTTCTGTTGATTTCCTGTATCAAAGATACATATGGTGACACATCGCAGTTATGGGATGCGTCGCCGTTGCGCGCAGTGATCTCTGGACGTCTGCAGATCCAGCTTGGCAAAGAACGCCATATGTCATGGCCGCTGCTACAAATCTAATTCTTGTAATTCTCACTGGTAATTAAAATTTTCATGTGCTATTGCCGGCGTCTTGCTGAATCGCACTCACTGGAAGCCGGTCGGATCTGGCAAATTCGGCGCCACATCTTGCGCATTGGTACCGATATGAATGATCTGCGAAGTCATTACACAAGGGTCATTTTAATGATGTATGTACTCTATGCAGTAAGAACGCACACTTACCCCTAATCAGCGTCGAATCCGGGGCACTTTATTGCTTCTGCACGGTACTACTAATTGCCACTCATCCTCTGGGTCTTGCAAATTTGGTGATAGCGAGCATTGCAAATCACTTCGTCGTCAGTGCAAATATTCCCATTTTGTGGTGGAGGCAATGTTAACCTGTTATGTCTGAAGAACATAGTACCGACATTGATAATTGTGCGCGTAGGCATGGGACATAACATCCAGGACACTATCGAAAACCGAACTGTCAATCCTACTTACGAGCCGGTCACTCAGTCCCGCTTACTTGCAAGTTCTACTGTTGAAACCTTCCAGTTGGCGACCATCGAGAAATGAGAAAGATGGGTCGGCAGAATGTATCTTCATTGTAGTCTCTTAGGATTGAATCGAACATCGAAATAGGTAAAGAATCCCGCGATATATTGATAACGCTAATTTTAGAAAGTCCCTCGGTATGTTCAGCGTTCACCCCTGAATGAGATTCCCATGGTTGGACATTGATGTAAGCGCACAAAACAAAACCGAAAAAGAAAAGACAAAGGGATCAGATCAACTTTCTCATGGGTTTCTGGATGGAGTGCCTGCCAATTTTGCGCTATCTTGGTCTGGCCCGTAACGCCGTCGGAAGGATTCGAACCTCCGCCTCCCTCATTCCAATGTGACTGCACCATGAATTTGAGAAGGGCGGCCTCCACAGCCCACGACGGCTTTAATTCAACCTTTGCTGCAACCAGGACAAGTAGAAATTTGATGGGTGAAATTTATGGGATTGAAAGTAAACTCGAACCCCGTTTGGCTTTGAGCGAATAATTCATGGTACACCAGACCTGCATTGACCAGGGAAAGAATTACTCACATCTCGCACGAGTGACAAAATCGGGAAAAAAGATTGCGGTCGGGAGGATTCGAACCTCCGTCTACCTTATTCTACTATTCTCAAACACACACTCAAATTGAGAGGGCAGCCAGCATAGCCCACGACGGCTTTATTTCTGTGACACCAGGTGAGATAAGCTGCACTAGCAGCGAGCCCAACCCGGCCGGACGCGAGAAAGCATGCCGTTGGGAGGAATCGAACCTCCGTCTGCCTCGTTCCATTCATGATCACTGTTTCCGTAAGATTATGAGATGGCCACCATGCCGGCTACGAGCGTTATTTTCTTTATTTACTCCATTATAAATGAGTGTTAAGCTCCACCCAGTGCGCCGTCCCGGGATGTGGAAGGGCAGAGAATCAGCTTGTCATATTGGAAGTAGGCGTTGGGTAACTCAGCCTGATAGATTACGAGATTGTTCCGATTCGCAGGAAAGGTTGTGAAAAAGAGGACCGGACTGGGACTGTTGAAGCGGAAGCAACACTGAGACTTGAAAAACCCACGGCCAAGACAAAAGATGGTAATCACTTCCGATACATGCCATCGGGACGACTCAAACCCCATCTCCCCATTAGTTTTCCACAGTCTCTGCCTCAAATTTAGAGGGCAGCCACCATGGCATACGACAGCTTGAACTCACCTACCGCTCACCAAGATATGGTGGGGTTCAATTACCGACCCCACTGGAAGCGAGAGTAGACTCGCAAATCCAAAAAGAATTCAACACGATCCGTCTCATGCCATCGGGAAGATTCGAACCCCTGTCTGCCCCATTCCATTTCTATCACAGTGAGGGTCAAAATTGGGAGGACCGCCACCCTGGCTACGACGGCTTCATATGCTTTATTTACTCGAGAGCTGAGCTCCAACCTAGTGTGCGCCGTCCCGGGATACAAAGACACAAGCAGCTTGTCATATTGTAGGCAGTGGTCAACCTTACGTAGCTTGATAGATTACTGTACGAGATATTTTCAGTCGCAGGAAAGGTTGTGAGCAAGAGGACCGGAATGTTAGCGGTTGAAGGGGAAGTAAACTCTGAGACTTGGAAAAACCCACGGCCAAGAAAAAATGAAGACAAAGATTTCTGCTTGAAGTCTTGGAGATGCCGTCGGGAGGAATCGAACCACCGTCTCCTCATTCTCATTCTACTATTCTCAAACACACTCAAACTGGGAGGGCGGCCACCATTGCTACGACAGCTTCATATGTTTATTTTCTTCATTCTAAATGAGCGAGAGTTGAACGTTGAGCTCCAACCCAGTGTATGCTGTGTGCCCACCCCGAAAAATATGGCGGTCTAAATGTACTTTTAATCCCGCGCGAAACTTTCGGCCTCCACGCTACAACAAAAATAGGTCTTTTGACGCCTTCCGCACTAAACATGGGGGGGGGTTATATTATACTCGCGAGGTCCACAACATGAACAGCGAGTTTACCGAAGACAAACATGAAGTAATGTACGGGTGGTTATCCATACATAAAACTACAAGATGCCAACGGAACACACAGAGATTCCAGGGGGGCGATCAATACAAGACGCTGACTAGCTGTGGACTGGCCGGCCGTCGAATGGCAGGACCTCCGGTTACAACCTCGTGGGACCTGACCACAAGCGGAGTGCGCAAGTGTACGGGAGGAGTTCTCCCCTCCCAGGTAAAAATCCCTGGAGTCCACCAGTCACAGCCAGCTGTCGTATGTCTTCCCTTTACACTCTGCATGCAGGAGCCAACGACCACAAAAATAAATAAAACAATGTCGGGAATGTCGGGGATGGGAGGAAAGAATTCTTGTTTGTTCAAACTATCGGCGTTGGGCCATAGGGTCATTGACCAAGAGCATTGGTACACCCCTGCACATGTGCACATACCTTTGGAACAATTCCATTTGGCCAAAAATCTTGAGTACATCATAGGCCAATTTTGCGAGGAGTGGTGTAATTTCTCTCTTAGAGAGTAGTCCGCGGAAGAGTTGGAGTTCATCTGGGTACTCTTGAGGACCCCGGGAAGTTCAGAATCCAATTTTTCCAGGAAATCTTGCCGAATTTCTGTGAGCTCTGATTGCGGGCATTTGAACATTGCGTGCCCAGGATCTTCCACATAGATATAGCAGAACCTGCAGAGTCGCCATTGGCGGGCACAATCTTCTTGCCGCGCTCTTTCCAACGGCGACGTTCCACGGCAAGACTATGACTCGACAGCACCATCTTTGTCAGAGCAGATATCAATCAGTGACTTTATTTAGCGCGCAAATCAGTGATCCGCGACACAAAGTTGGGCCCGCAAAATCAACTTTCTCAGGTGTCACGACAAACTTTTTCCAGCCCCGCGACACACTTTTTGGTCTACTCCACAAAGTAATTGGGACAACTGATTCACTGACCTGTGAGCTTTCAATTGTGAACGGACCACCAGGGGCTTTTGATGAACATCTGAGGCTGGCTTCAAATTCGAGCACTGGACAAAGATGTATTATTTCGTTCAATTCGACACCTGGTGTGATGCATGACCAAAAATTCCATTTCGACATTTTGTCAGGGCCCATTGAGCGTTCAGAGAGGTCTGCGCTGGATGAAGCAAACCACCACCTTGAATCGAAGTCAATCCGCGGTGAGGGCGGCTCCTTGACATTAACCTCTTCTGCATTACTTGGCCTGCGCGATTTATCATTTTATTCCCACGGCCATTCCTGATCTTCCACCGGCGCTCTTCGGCCTCTTTCAAAACGATGGATACTTTTGGATACTTCAATCGATTTTGACTACGAGCACAGCTGGGCCAGCGCGTTGGAATTAGCCTCTCTTATCCCATGAACATCCTAGTTGCCACCAGAGCTCACAGCTAGTTGTTGCGAGGGGCGCGCAAGAGGTAACTTCACTCCGTGTGGCGCCCGATTCCGCGCGAGTCCGCCGACCGTCTCGACCGACGCGGACGCCCAGTCCGCATGCGCAGAAGCAGAAGGAGCAGGCGGCGGAGCGGGACTGTGAGGATTTTGTGTGTTGTCCATTCGCTCCCTCTTTTGCGCTGCGCTGGGTGTCTCGCCAATCCACTCCATGAAAGCTTCGAACTCGCCGTAGGCCCGTTCGCTGCACGCACTTGAAAACACATCGTCGCTGTGCGTCCCGTCTTCTCATCCTCCTTTCTATCTCATTTATATTCCCGGTGGGCTTCTTATCGCCCTTGAATTTGAATTTCATTACCTTGTTGCGCTGAAAATTTGGAATCGGCGCCGATGAATGTTGCAATTAGGGGCGCTGTAAACGGCGGAATTGGTTTGTCCTAGGCCGTTCTGAGCCTGTTCTACATCACGGACGAATTTGAGACTGGTAGTCCGAATTCAGGCGTACGTGTTCTACTTGAAGTTATGTTTGTGGATCTTTCAGTACCATCAAGATGCCTTCAAAATAATTCAGAACTATTCAAGTTGTAGCGTTTCCGTGGGTGGATGGACCCTCTCGCTCCTTACCTCAAAGGACTCACGAAGATAGGCGGAATCTTTGCCCCATTTTTCGCGTCTTACCTTGGTCGGTTACAGCGTGGCTCTTCTGCTGTTTGTTTCACCTGTTTTGGAGGGTCGACCTTGAACCGCACACACTTGCTTTTTGCCCGCTCTTCGCCCGAGATAAACCCACGGCGGCACATACATTAAATTCAAAGTGAATTCAGTACACAGCGGGGAATATGCCGCCCTTGGGCTCATGGGCGGCACATTGTGTTGGCTTCGGGGCTTCCGTATTTTTGTGCCATAGATTAAAAATTAACCCCCCCGAGAGAGAGTTTCACTCTCACTCTGCGATCTCCCGCAGGCATTAAATAGCGCCAAGGCCAAAGCCGGTTCCAATTCATGGGTAAAATAAAAGGCATTACAACGGGGGTGTCCACAAGTATGGACACATTAAATACTGGTAAATGGCTGGAGTGGATGCTGGTCACTACTGTTGATTGGAATTAGCATCGGCGGCATGTACAATAATTTTCGCGTAATTTTCGAGCTTTCTTCATCTTGCATTCTGAAATCGTCTCCTCGGCATCGCGTTTGCGTGCCGTAGGAGCTCTGGAACAGGCCGATCATTCTGGGAGAATGTTTTTCACATCAGCCTCGGGCTCCCGGTGACCGCGAAACTTGCGGGCAGTTGACACGCATGAACTGCCTGAGGAATCATCGATCACCGGCGGGGAGTCTGACTGTGGAGGAACGGATGGTTCAAACTCTCTATCTCCGGCTGCTGAAAATTCAAGGAGGTGGACATGAGCCGGTCGAGCGTGCACGCAATAAATTTGACCAACCTTCGTGCTCGCTATCTAAGCTGCACGTATCTTCAGAGTCGTCGTCCATGCTGAGTGGGTCGCGGTCATTTTCTGGAGCATCCTCGGGATCCACTTGTTGTATTTATCAGCCACAGAAAATCAGTTTGGTGAATTTTACCAACTATCATACTCACTCGCTGAGCTGCGAATATCCTTAGAGTTTGGGCCCTGCTCATCTTCTGAATCCTCCTCATCCACTTGGGTATTTATCAGTCAAAGAACAGTTTACCTACTTCATAATGATCGATGTACCATGGGTAAATAAAGGCTCTTCAATGGTCAATTCGTCAAATGGGTATCCTAGATGCCGGGCGACGTCCTGGCTTTCCGGATCGAAACCTTTGGCCTGGTGGAACTGACGGAGTCCAGCGTAGGAACTAGCGTCCCAAGATCGCCCCCACACGTTGGTAGTAAGTTGCAGAGACGGAAATCCGAGCTGTGTGGCTTCCTCAGTGCTGAGGCGTTGCACACCCGATGGATCAAGAGACCAGTAGGCGGGATAGTCCGGCCATCGAAAAGAAGATGGACCAGCTTGAAAATCTTGCCACGAACGGAGAAATAGGAAGCCAGAGGGAGGGTTTTCGACACTCCCCGAAATCACTATTTCAAAATCCATCGAGTCGACAAGAACTGTGGAAATAGGTGAGTTGATTCAAAATAACTGAAATGATACTAGTGGGTTAAAGACGGCGTACCATAATCCTCGAACTCGGACGTTATATGGAGACGATTCAAAATGTAATTCGCTTGGCTAAGCCACCAATCACCCTCAGAGCGCGCGTTATACAGATTTAACCAGAACCTATTGTTCGAAGCATCAATGGAGTTGACACTTGGGATTGAACACAATCAGAGCAGATCGTCATCCAGGGAATAACGTAGTCATACCGTGTCCAGCCATCCGCTGTGACTTTGCCTTTCATGTCTTGAGCGGTCCCCCATCCACTCATATAAATCTCTGGATTGAGGCATAAAATCTCAACAGCGTCTTCGAGTCGATTGCTCGGTGGGCAGAAAAGGATTGCTCCCAGTTTCACGAGAATGGAGGCAGAAGTGGAGATGCTTCGTGGCTTCCCTAGACTCCAAATTATTCCTTGATATTGCTCTAGTGTCAGTGAGTCGACGACTATGGCTTCCATGGTCGGTGAACTCAATGGAAATAGGTCTCGTATGGCGGGAATGCCATTCTCATAACCAGACAAGTAGAGGTTGTTCCTCGATCGTACGAGGTCCGTGCAGAGCCGACCACTTGAGCTACGGATCCACAGTGTGTACTCGTCCGCGTACTGGAGCAATTGAAACGACAATCGCTTGTCCAGAAGACCAAACTCACCAGATATTGTTGGAAAGCGGAGAGGAAATACTTTAGGATCGCCTGCAATCGTGTTAGCGGCCTGCGCGATAAGGTTGAGCCATCGTACTTGGGAGTCAATGATCTTCAGGCTTAATCAGGATCCAGGAAACTGTGAAGCAATGGATGAACGAACAGAGCGGGCATATATATAGACCATCGAAAAATGGCAATGTCGATGGAGGTTCACAAAATGCTCGAAAGGTATTAGATCTAATTCTAGTGTCAATCTCAGAATTTATAATCCTTTCTATCGTGGGCGCACCATCATGGAAGAGCGTGGCGTGGATGTTACCCGAACTCGCTGCTCCAGAAATCTGAACAATATTTGGATGGCTGCGTGTCATTGAGCGAGCCGGTATGCAGCCGCACTAACTGGAACTTACCGAACTGTTATATATCTCGCAATATCCTGCCGCCATTCCTGCAACAAGTATTCAAACTCAACATCAGGAAGCATGAGACAACACACCTCCTCTGCGCCGTTTCCTTGGTACATGGCCACAGTCACATTCGATTTTTGCCCACCAACCCTGGCAGAATATACACGCCGAAAACGCGGCCGCTGATCGACAACACCAGTCTCTGTGTCCAAGCGTATTTCCTTTTGGAGGTCTATATCCCCCAATGGAATCATTCGAAAGTCTGAGCAAAATTTAACGTCTTCGTAAAATGTGTTCAATGAACATGCCAGAAGGCACCGTTGGACCACTACAGTAGTTGGTCGTGAGATTGGTGAAGTTCCCGCCACTCACAGTGAAGTGCTGCGAGCCGGAGAACATTCTGCTTCCATATCTAGATTAGGGGTCCAGTATGAGGAAAGTGAAGACAAGCGCTCACGAGGAGGATCCCGGGTTGATTGTGGTTGAGGTACGGATGAACTCAGCTGCTGGATGGGCTTCGCTCTCCATGGATGGTGGTGGGAGGAGACACAGGTCTTGAGTGCCAGTATGACAGCTTTCGCGCCGTTATAGCCAGGACCTAAAAACACGTGACAGGCTGTGTGAGCTTCCCGGGCGATGCAACAGTTATTGCACAGCTAACATCCAGAAGCCATGGCAAGCTTAATCTCACTCTCGGCATGCCCACATACACTGAGGCTACCAGTAAAGCGAGGCGGCTCCATTCAGGCTTCAGGGTCGTCATGATGGGAAGAGGCAACAACGGCAAATCAAGTGGCGATAGATCCGGATCATTGGGAAAGCCCTTCTGGAACCCGGTTACTCCTCTATCAGGATGCATAAGTTCCCCAATCGCATCGGACCAGGGTTAGGATGGCTATTTAAGTTCCAGCTTATCTCACCTAGTATCAACGAAACGATTCCGCCGTGGGCCACGGTGCCCACCCTCCAAATTCAAAACCAACGTTGAACTGTAATGAGGGAGGCGGGGGTTCGCATCCTCCTGACAGCATCTGCCAGGATAAGCGTCGTTTTTTTCCTTTTTGAGGTGGGTTTTTTGAATTCGCAGAGCTGCTTCAACAGTGTCCTTTCTGCTCCCACAACCGCTGCCGCTGTGAATGAGAAAAATCTCGGAGTCAGGCACGTTGCTTGCCTGCGTCAGAGAGCGCACACTAGATTGCGGCTTGATTCTCGCTCATTGGAATGACTAAATGAAGGAAATAAAGTCGTTGTAGCCATGGTGGCCGCCCTCCACCTTTCATGGAGTTTTCGAATATTGATGAGGGAAGCGGGAGGTTTGACTCCTCCCGGCGGCATGGTAAGCTAGCCTGGATTTTTTGGGGTTTGTGTGTCTCCTCTGAGTCTTGTATTAATTTTTCGCATTTGACTATTCTTGTCATGAAAGTCCGGATGCCAGCTCCCTATTCGGCGGGCAATCAGATGCATGGGTTCTCACCTCGCGTCTGGGTGGGCCCACTTGCACTTGATTAAATTCCAGGACTTATCCAGGTTAGCAACGATTGAACTCGAGCCGTCGTGGGCCATGGTGTCCGCCCTCCCAATTTCAAAGTATTTTGTAGTGTGTTAAAAATTGGAATGAGGGAAACGGAGGTTCGAATCCTCTGGACGGCACTGTGTGAAATAAGTTTCTTTTTTTCCCCTGTTTTTTTTTTTTTGTTTCTTTTGTTTCTTTTTGGTTCAGTTACTGCGTTCCGACCCCATGTAGGCACATGCTGTGTCTACCGGCGTAGACAGCAGGTAGACAAAGCTATTTGCCTACGTATGCCTACAGCATGTAGACACCGTTGGTGTACATGTGTCTACATTGGTCTACGTCTGCCTACGTTGGTCTACAGTGGTAGACCGATATAGACCAACCATAGCCGGATGTAGACCAATGTGATTTATCAAATTTGGAGTTGTTTCAAGTGCTTCGAGTGCCTAAGGGCTGATGGGAAGACTTCCGAAAACTTAAATTCTGACGCCTTCCATGGCTGATCGGTGGGCGTGAAAATGTTTGCACAAGGCTTGAGGAGGTACTAGCAAAGGAGGGAAGGGAAAATAAATGATTTTGAAGGCCGACATAGAGGTTAATTCGAAGTTTGGGGAGACTAACGTAGGCCAAGGTGTGTCTACGGCTGTGGACAAACTTAGGCGAAGTATGTCTACGTGACGTACGCTGATGTAGCCGAACGTGGGCGAACGTAGGCAAGGCTGTGCCGATGTCCCCTTGCCTACGGCGATCGACACACTTTGACCCATGTAGCTGAACGTAGACGAACGTAGGCAAGGGTGTGCCTACAGGGGGCCGGAACGCAGTAAGTGTTTGGCCTTAGCTTTGTGCGAGTCGAATCTGAGTGTCGGGTTCATTTTTTGCATGTAATCCTTCTATCTAGTCTGCCGGCAAGATGCATGCATAACTCTCCCATGGGCTTGCCACTTGAATTTGACCTAGTATCGAGAATATGAAGCCGTCGTGGTTTGGTCGTCGTCGTGGTGACCGCCCTCCAAATTTGTGAAGTGGTCGGAATTGGAATGAGGGAGACGGAGGTTCGAGTCCTCCCGGCGGCATGGAGTTAGCTTGGATTTTTTGGGCTTTTTGCGTCTCCTCTGAATGTTGTGCTCATTTTTCGCATTTTATTCTTCCCATGAAAGCCCGAGTGCAGGCTCCGTGCAGCTCCATCTAGTCGGCCAGCAAGTAGATAGTGCATAAACTCTCACCTCGCGTCTGGGTTAGCCCGCTTGCACTCGATTAAATTCCGGGACTTATCCTGGTTAGCAACGAGCCGTTGTGGGCCATGGTGCCCGCCCTCCCAATTGTGCGATGCTCAAGTGGTAGGAATTGGCATGAGGCAGACGGAGGTTCGAATCCTCCGGACGGCATGATTCGAAACTATGGTCAACTTCTTCTCTTTCTCTTTCTCTTTTGGTTCAGTGTTTGGGTTTGGGTTTGCGAGTCGTCTGATTGTCAGGTTCACTTTCATCATTTCAGTTTTCGCATGCAATTCGTCTAGTCCGCCAGGAAGATGCATAAATTCTCTCCTCCTGTCCGGGACCAGGATGGGCTCGGTACAGCTTATCCCACCTAATATCGACCAAACAAAGCCGCCATGGGCCGACCTTCATATGCCGCCCGCTGATCATAGCTGTGGCCGCCGATCGTACCTGTCCCTTACTCCACGACGTTCCCCCGAACAGTCATTTATCCTCATTTATCTTTCATCGATCTGGCCCGAAACTACCGGTCTTGCCCAACACTCTTGTGGCTGAAGAGGCGTTACAAGGAAGATAGAAATTGAGGGAACCAAAATCACGACCACGGCCGGAAGCTGCGGGACACTGAAAAGGCAACCACCGTCGCCTCAAGGGAAAAGAATTTGAACGAACCAAAGAGAGAGAGAGGCTGCAGGCCATGCAGGATTTCCTGATGAAAATGAAGATTCAAAAGCACGGTTGCGGCCGGAGGCCGCAGAACACTGGTCAAGCAACTACCATCCAAAGAGAAGGCAACTGGGAGATTTTGTATCTCACTTGATATTCCTTCCAAAATGCAGGCTCTAGAGATACAGGTACAGCCCGGTGTCAGCGGTACCAGGGGTCCCGGAGGGTGTTATGAATCTTATTTCGGAAATCAAGAGTAAATCGGTTGTCATGTCTCCTATTTGTGTAGACTCATCACCGGTTGCCGTCCATGGCAAGGCCTACAGCAACGTGCTTGCACGAAGATCTGCCGTCCATGGCAGACTGGGGACATGTTCTCGGCATCCTAGATGGCTTTCAGTGCAAAAACAGCGCAAAACCAGCAAATACCTAATACATAATACTTTCACAAATTCTTCTCTATCACTAATTGCGCATGAATTAGCTGAGCAGATCCATCTAGTTTCCATTTGAATCGGTGAAAAACTGACTGAGATATTAGGAATTCTTTGAAAATATCCCAAAACTGAATTTTTTGGTTCGCGCCTTCGGTACTGCAATTAGCTGTAAGCCACTTGACTCCACCTCAGTGCATTAGAGCCTCCAAATAATTTGTTTAGAATGAAAACAGCCAAGTAAATGTTCCTGATGGGTATTCAGTCAACATCCATGCAGAAGGGCTGAAGCCCTTCCGAGATAGACCTCTAAAGGTCCAGACCTTTGGTTTGGTCCAGTGAACCTCACAGCCAGACTTTAGATCCAGTCCAGGTTTGGTTTGGGTTCAGCAGTGGTTCAGGATCTGACCACACAAACACTACACCGAATGCCATTAATTCAATGGTATGGCATTTTCTTTTTCCCCTTGAGCCTTAGCCTTACCCCCGAAAACCCCTACCCTTGCTTGTGTCCCAGTTACTTACACTGCGGCGATCTGTTTGTCATACCGTGAGTAAAATTGCTTTGAAAAAAGTTCCTGCTGTTCAATGAGTTTTTCAAGTTATTTTCCTGGGAAGTAAAAATAGGGTACAAAGAAAGCTTTTTCTTGTGCTTTCTCATCCAGTGTCAGCACAGGGCCTCGCTGCAGGGTTTACTGCGGCGTAGGCAACTGGGCGATACAAGGAATAGGCGAAACACAGTCAATTAAGCACTGGAGAGTAGACTAGAATAGTGTAAAGAATGTAAGTAATTACTTAGGGTTATATACTACGAAACAAAGGAGTTCTTTAGGGGACTAGGGGTCTAGGAGCAACTGCGGACGCCAAGGGGTAAGGGGTAAGGAGTGATCCTGACAAGCAGGGGTTGGCAGGAGTTGACGAAATAAGGAGTACGATCCAAGGGGTGAGGGGTATAGGGGAAGAGAGTGAGACAAGGGTAGGCAAGGGGTAAGAGACCACTGGGTTAATGATAGGGCGGGTTAATAAGAATATGAGACCAACGCAATAATCCGGTGAGGCACTCTGGAAGAATCCGGATAGTATATGAGTGATGGGAACCGGGTTGTTGAGAAGGAGTGAAAAAGGGTAGATCATGACATTACCCCCCTCTAGGGATGTTTCGTCTCGAAACATCAAGTCCGTTAACTTTTCTTCTTTGACCTCGAGGGAGGTTTCTCCAATTTCCAACCGCCTTTGCCGTCTGGTATTTCCCTTGGTGCCCACGGATTTTTCTTGTAATAAGCCACCATGGCTTCATCCGCGCCAACCAGGTGATGACGTGGTTCCCAAGTACATTCTTCCATTGGGTAGCCTTCCCATCGGATATAATACCGAAGGTCCTTGCGCCGTTGTTTGATGTTTAACACCTCTCCAACCTCGTAAAGATCAACGCCATCGACAACGTCGGGAGGGGGTGGAGGTACAGTCTTTTGATGTTCAGCCACGGGGGAACCCAGGGTCGAAGAAATACTGTGTTGAAGACTGGATGTACCTTCCACGTGGCGGAAGTTTAAGCTCATACGAAAGGGCTCCGACCTTTCATACGATTTTGAAGGGGCCATGACGCTTATCGTCCAGTTTTTTCATAGGTCGATGCGTTGTCAGATTTTTCCCCGAGAGGTAAACCTCGTCCCCGGGTTTATACCCGGGATCTTCCCCTCGTTTGCGGTCATAGAACCGTTTCATCGTCTCTTGTGCCACTTTCATAGAGGCTGCAGCTTCCTCTCGTACCAACTTCATGCGTTTAGCGAAGTCGTCTGCAGCCTCAGTCGGCACCTCCACCCGGGTTCTGTTCCTTTCCGCGGATGGAATCCCAACATGGTGTAGAACGGGGTAAAGCCCGTCGTAGTGTGCACCTTGTCGTTATAGCTGAATTCTGCCATAGCTAGCCAGTCCGACCAATCGTCTTGCATGAAGTTTGTGAAGACCCGCAGGTATTGCTCGACCTCTTGATTAACCCGTTTGGTCTGCCCATCGGTCTGGGGATGATAGGCAGTCGAGGCGTTCGATTTTATGCCTAGGAGTTTCAACAAATCCCGCATAAAGTGGCCCACGAAGATCTGGCCACGGTCACTGATGACTATTTCCGAAGGCCGTAGTCCTTCCAGACGTGGTCGCGATATAACCGGGCTATTCCCTCTGCGCTGATGTGTTCCGTGCAGGGTAGAACCCGGATAGCTTTGCTGAGGCGGTCGACGATTACCGCGATAGAATCATAGCCATTGCTCTCGGGCAATTTAATGATTAGGTCGATAGAGATATATTGCCATGGCTTCTCAGGCACCGCGTTAGGATGTAGAGGTCCTCGCGGTTTTGCAGGAAAGATCTTCGTACGTTGACAAGTAGGGCAAGCGGCGACGTATCCCTTCGTTTCTTTGACTACCGAGGGCCAGTAGTAATTCCGGGTTATTAATTCGGCTGTGCGATATCGTCCTGGGTGACCAGCCAAGTAATCATCGTGATGTGCCTTGAAGATGCGATGTCGCAATCCTTGGTCGGCGGGGACATAAATCAACCTGTCTTTGGTTAAGAACCCGTCGTGTTCTTCCCAACCGCTGTCCGCCGTTTTCACGGCTTCTCGCGCTACGTCTTCCCATTTGTCCTTCTTCTGCTTGATCTCTTCCATAAACCGATCTCCTGGGGTATCGTCGAGTACTGCGGCATGGCTCGCAGAAACTCAGCCCCAGACACCGGGTTCTTCGAGAACCATCCTTCTGGTAGAAGAATCATGTTGGAGTTATCTAGTTCCCCGCGTTCATGTCCACCTCTTCGAGACAACGCGTCGGTCTTCGTGTGTTGTTTCCCGGGTTTATGGACTAGGGTGAAGTCATATTCACTCAACTCCAGAGACCACCGGGCCTGTCGTCGATTCAACTTCTTGGTAGTAGTGAAGTATTCCAAGTTTTTGTGGTCCGTCCAGATTTCGAACCGTCTTTGGCTTCCTTGTAAGAAATGTCGCCATTCGTATAAAGCTCGCATGACGGCGAGCATCTCCTTGTCATGTATATCGTAGTTGCGTTCCGTGTCGTTCAATCCTTTAGACAGGAAGGCAATGGGCACCCAGACACCGGCTTGGCATTGGGTCAAACAAGCCCCAGTAGCGAAATCAGAAGAATCCGCCTCTACCCTCCATTCCCCGTCATCCATAGGGAAATGTAGGACGGGTTCTGATGTGATGGCGTCAATCAGACGTCGGAAAGCTGCGTTTTCCTCGTCCCCCAACGCCATCGCGTAGCCTTCCGGGTTAATCGCATGAGGGTTTGGCGTGGTCGCCAAAGCCCTGTATGAATCATCAATAGAAGTTGAGGAATCCGAGGAAGCTTTGAACGTCTTTGACGTTTCGGGGAGTAGCCCACTCCCGTACACTGGCCACCTTGACCGGGTCCATCCTAATCTTGCCGTCTCCGATGATCACTCCCAGATATTCCACCTCCCTCTTCTCGAACTCGCACTTTTCGTGCTTGAGAGATAGGTTGTGGTCTTTCAAGACTTGAAGAACTTCCCGCACCGTTGCGCGATGATCCTCCAAGTTGTCGGAATAAATGAGGATGTCATCCAGGTAGACAATAACCTGGCCTTCGGCAATTTGTCGTTCAAAGATCTCGTTCATCATGGATTGAAAGGTGGCCGGAGAGTTGGTGAGCCCGAAGAACATAACGAGAGGCTCTCAAAGCCCCTGGTTAGTCATGAACGCAGCCTTTTCTTCGTCGCCTTCTTTTATCCGGATGTTGTTGTAACCCCATCGGACGTCCAATTTAGTAAACCAGGTTGCCTTTCTGAGCATATGCATGATTTCCGAGATCAACGGAATCGGGTATCGATTCTTGATGGTAAGTTCGTTTAACTTCCGATAATCTTGAACGGGGCGTAGCTTTCCGTCTTTTTTCTTCACGAAGAAGAATGGGGAAGCCCAAGGGGATTTAGAAGGTCGAATACGTCCGGTCTCCAAGTGTTCCTTGATGAAGGAGTCTAACTCCCGTTGTTCTGTCGGGTTGAGCAGAATATTCCGCCCTTTCACGGGTTCTGAGCCGGGTTTTAATTCGATGGCGTGATCCCATTTCTTCCACGCAGGGAGTTTGTCGAACTTGTCCTTTTCGAACACGCTTCGGAAATCTTGAAGGTAATGTTCTGGGACATTGTCTTCAATCTTCTGTTCGCCTTTGGCCTCATTAGCGGCAGCCGCTAATTTGGTAGCCACCTTCCTATAGCCCGAACGTGAGCCGCGTTGCGTTGCGGCAGGGCAGAGTCGTCGTAGATCTTTGTGATGAAGATACAGTCTCCTTCTTGAATATCCTCTCGGTCTTCCTCGTCCCATTCTTCCTGTAGACGAGCTCTCTTACAGGCGGGAGGGCATCGAGAGAACTTCAACTCGTTCTTTTCCCAGTCGATCTCCGGGTTATGTTTCTGGAGCCAATTGTAGCCGATGATACCATCGCTCTTCCCAGTATCTGTGATTGCGAATGGGAAAACTTCAGTATGGTCTTGGACCGTGATGCAGAGGCGAACTACGTGCGTGATTTGTCCTCCGCGGTTGAGCGCCCGTCGGCGTTGTATACCGGGATTGGCAAAGGGAGGGGTTCTCTTTCCATGCCTCTCTCTTCCACAAGGCGTTCGTGGATAAACCCGCCTGTAGCCCCACTGTCGATTAACCCGGCCACAGTACAACCCCGTAGGTTGTTCAATTCCTGCAGGGTTACGGGGAGTACCATCGAGTTCCCATTCATCGCCTGCACATAAGCCGGCGGTTCTCTCAACGCGTCCAATGTGTCCAGAGCATCGGGAGGGTACGTTGTCATTAGCCCCTCCAGTAGTTCTTCGGTAACTTTGGCTTGTCGATGGGGTGAGTCCATCGTTGGACTATAGCCATGGCGTCGGATGGTCGCTCATTAATCTGGGCCAACGTTCATTCGGCACTACCAACAGGGAGTCTGCGCCATTCCGCTTTCTCCCTTTGTTGGTTATTTGGCTTTCGCCTTCGGGAGCTCGGAGAGGGACTGGCCCCTCCACTCCTTTCATCGAGACTTGAAGTCTCGTCGTCGTCGTCGTCTGCACTGTCTTGCTCACTCGGTTCCGAAATAGACAAAGCTTCAATGAATTGATGGATGCAATCGGTACACTGGGGCTGGGTATAGGTCGAGAGTAGGCAGACTTTACTCGCGACCGCCGGAAAAATCCTCCTGATCCTGTTGTCCTTCAGTGCCTCGGCGTACATGGCCCTAAACTGTGGGTCTTGCACCAAGCGGCGAGGACAGTGACAGGCCAAGTGTCCTTCTTGCTTGCAATTGTAGCAAGTGACGCGTGAGGAGGGAGTTTTCCCTTTACTATCCGTGCGGTCAATATCCATAGGGACCGGCATGGTAGTAGTAGTCGTCGTAGAAGCCGGAGTAGAAACCGGGTTGTTCCCGAAATGGGTAACCGGGTTATTCGTCGGATTCTTCCACTCGTTCCTGCGAGAATTCGAGTGGGAGCATGGGGAGTAAGACGTGTGCATCTTGGGGGCGGAAACAGCGTTCCCTCCGTCCCTGAGGCTTCCTTCCATAACCCGGAAGGCGCGGTTCAACCCTCGTGTTTGATAACCTGCGTCTTCCAGTCCTTGTAGGTCAGGGGCAAGGATGACTGCCAATAGACCCCTTGATGACTTTCTCGTTGATCCCGCGTTTAAGCAGGCGAATGAGGGAACTTCGTCATAGGCCGCCGTCTTGTTGAGAGAGTCGAGGACGGTGAAGTATTCCGTCGCCATGCTCTTGCCTTGACGGAGTTTCTCCATTTTAGCCTGTGCGATTTCTATCTGTGCACCACCTTTGAACGCCTCGATGACAGCAAGGCGAAAGGTCTCCCAGGTAGAATAGGATCCAGTAGCGTCCTGGGTCTGCATGGCCAACACAACGTTGTTGGCCCACTGGGAGGCAGAGCTGTCCTTCATGTAGGAGAGTGCGAAGGTGATCTTTGTACTGTCTGCAGTGTAGGCAGTGTTGCAATTGAAGTTCAACCAACAATCCGCCAGGAATTGGTCCACCTGTTCCGAGTCCCCGCTAAACATGCGGGGGGCAGCAACCCGGGGTTGCTTAGTGTTGACCTTGACCTCTCCTCCGGCGGAGAGGGAAGGACGCCGTTCATGGGTAGAACTGGCATCCCATAGCGTGCGCATGGCCTCCGCTAGCAGTTGATTCTGCGAGATCTTCTCTTCGCTAGCCTGCAGGGCTTGAGCCTGCATCCCGGAAAGAGTTTCCCGGAGTACGAGGTTTTCGCCGTGGGCTTTGAGAGCCTGTTGGTAAAGGAGCTCGAAACGTTGAGTCTCCGTGTGGGCCGCGAAGATGTCGGGGTCCGGCATAGTGAAGGTGCCTTCACTCATCGTATCGTCCAGTTGAGTCGTCGGTAGGGGACACTATTCTTTTGTCAGCACAGGGCCTCGCTGCAGGGTTTACTGCGACTTAGGCAACTGGGCGATACAAGGAATAGGCGAAACCAGTCAATTAAGCACTGGAGAGTAGACTAGAATAGTGTAAAGAATGTAAGTAATTACTTAGGGTTATATACTACGAAACAAAGGAGTTCTTTAGGGGACTAGGGGTCTAGGAGCAACTGCGGACGCCAAGGGGTAAGGGGTAAGGAGTGATCCTGACAAGCAGGGGTTGGCAGGAGTTGATCGAAATAAGGAGTACGATCCAAGGGGTGAGGGGTATAGGGGAAGAGAGTGAGACAAGGGGTAGGCAAGGGGTAAGAGACCACTGGGTTAATGATAGGGCGGGTTAATAAGAATATGAGACCAACGCAATAATCCGGTGAGGCACTCTGGAAGAATCCGGATAGTATATGAGTGATGGGAACCGGGTTGTTGAGAAGGAGTGAAAAAGGGTAGATCATGACATCCAGATAAAGGACTCTTTTTACCTGGGGTAAAAGGATGTTGTTTTTCACGCCCTTTTTCCGCTTGTAACAGTCATTTCCTCCAGTAAAATCTGGCCAGGTTTTTCCGGTGGTAATATCAAAGCTCTTTGTCCTGGTAAAACAGATGAAAAATCTCTCATTTTCCCTCCCAGAATTCCTGGAGTAAAATTTATTGTCTTTCATGGAAAAAAAAAAATCAAAGAGAGGTCTATTCATTTTTCTTGTGTTTTACCCTAGGAAAAATTGGCACGTGCTGAGTGTCGTATTTGGGTGCATGCTAGCACCCGCTCAGTGGGCGCTCGGGCACACTCAGTTGGTGCTCGAGGCATGGTCCCGGGTGCACTTCGGATTTGAGTTCATGGTTGGGGCCATTCAGGCCAAATCGTTCAAAGAGTGTCCGACAGCGATGGCAAGAGTCGTGTTAGTCCACAGAGGCTACAGAGAGCTTGCCGAACTAAATAACTGTTAAGCTTGGGGCTCTAAAAAGAGCTGGTTGCCAACCACGGGGTGCAATTGACCAAGTAATCTACTACATTTGGTGGAGCTTTTATACTGCACTGGCTACTGCAGGTTACAAACACAATCATAATTTAGCAGAGAGAGAATGGACATTGGTAAGTGCCCAGATAAATAGAACAGAGCATCCCTACTGCCTAACCTAGGGAAAGAGAGCATCTTGCCTGTCCAGATCTCAGGATTTAACCATCTGAACAGCTTTAAAGCACCATTTCTTAGGGTGTGTGTTCCCAACAACAGCCCAATCAGCCTTACAGACCTTGCTACAGGTTGTACTGCCTCTTTCGTACCTGAAGACCAAGTGCACATTGCACCACTAGCCCTCTTACATCATCCATTTACAGGTTTGTTGTCCCTGGTTTAGTTCCTCTGCTGGATGTGTTAGATCATATGACTACTTTAGGGCTGGGTTTTACTGCTCCCATAGTATGGTTTACAACACAACTGTAGTTCAATAGACTTCAATGGCATTTCAACTTGGTTTCCTTCAATAACTCCCTTGATTACCTGGCATCCATATTGAAACCAAACTTACACAGGTTCTCTGCAGCTTGTCGGGTGAGTCCTATAGCTAGCAGATTGAACTCCAGAATAATACTAGTCCCTCGGGTGGGAGTATCGATAGAATCCTTTCACTTAATATTGTTTAGAGCTAGTTTTCAGTGCTTCATAGGTTTAATGCTCGGCCTCAGGACAAGACCAGCACCCTCCATGTCTTACTTCAGTTAGATTGCTCTAATGTAACTTGTCTAAATCGAACAATTTAGGCATATTCAAAACCACACCTTATCAACAAGATACCACTCATGGGGTCCCAGTTGGGCCTAGGATGAGTGGGAGTTGACCCAAGACTTTGTGTGCACTGCAAGATGGGTGAACAGATCATGTCACAAATCTGAGCAGGATATGCACCTGAGTGAGTTGGCTGCCCAGACAGAAGCAGTAAATCCAGATTTGCAGCTGGTGCATGCAACTACATACGAACTCGGGAGTCAGCAAAGAATTTGTGCATGAAAAGACACAGATACTGTGAGGCCAGGCATGAGCCGCTTGAGCAGAATGCGTACCAGGAGGGGCAGTGAAGATGAGCACAGCACAGCCAGATACCAGGGCTATGGTGGCACAGCAGATGACGAGAAAGCAGGTGGATGTCAAGAAAAAGGCAGAGCTTGTTTGGCCACAGCACCAGCATCCAGCCTGGCGCGACGATGGCAAACAAACCAGCGTGTTTGGCAGACAGTGTATGGCCATGTTTGGCAACATCTTTGGCCAAACACGCTTTGAAAACATGTCTTCAAACTTCCCTTTCCCCTCTGTGCTTGCATTCTTCGGAACTCATTCCTGCCAATCCGAATCCCCTCCTTCAGGTCAAAACCTATTCGGACAACAACTCGCAGTTATGGGTTTCACCGTTCAGCGTTGGCAGTCTCTAGTGCAACTCTAGTGTATGCCTGGTTCAAATCCCAACACCTGCGGTTTTTTTGCACATTACGGGTACAGGTTGCGGTATTCGCGGTTTTGAAAAATATAGGTACCGTACCCACACCCGCGGCACCCGTACCCGTAATACCGCGGGTATACCCATACCTATGACAGTATTTATCGTCAAAAATTATCCACTGACTACCGTGCACATGTTACGATGAACATCCACTTGTATTTGATGAACATCTACAGCCATTTGCGGTACATGAACCTCTCAGGTGAGCGGTGAACAGGTAACTTTTGCACTGTTGTATCATATGCACACTGCATTCAACCAGAACACCTGATTTCAACATTCAACTTTGCTATATTGCACTCGTTAGACACTCACTTTGTATATTTACTCGCGATCAAATTTATGCTGATCATGACCAATCCCACTCCCAACCCAGCCCAACCCAACCCCAACCCCAATCCCAATCCCAAGCCCACAGCAGTTTCACACAACCTCCTCATTTGCTTTAAAACCACTGTTCTGCACACCCGAACTTCTAACCCAAGCTCTCCCTGCCCATTTTTCTTGAGCATTTAGTTACATTTGTATATTTTACATCAAATAAGAGAAATTATAAATAACCAAAACCTAACCAGAACCTAAATGGTTTGGGCCGTTGATCATTCAGGGATGGCTAGCCAAATATACCGGAACTACTAAATAAATAACCGCCAGGCTATCTCTTTTTCTAACGATCGTGGCTGTATTCCCTGATTTGACTCTGTGCTCATGTGCTGATAAACCGGTAAGATTGGTTGACAAGTATCATGTATGCTTTGCTTTGCTTTTCTTCTTCTTCTTGGCTGATAGAATCTTATCTGACTCTCCGTACAGGACGCTGGATGACCTTGGCCAGTAGGATGGTATATGGAGTCATTCAGATGTCGAGCTTTTCAACCTCTTTGAGCCAACATTTCTGGTTATGGGCCTTAGCGCAAAAATCAACCTTGGTCATCTAATATTTGGACGGGATTCTTGGCTCTCCCTCAGCGGGGAGCTTGCCCATAATGATGATCCTCTCGCTGCATTGTATTGCAGATATGTTTGCCGGATGTTGCTCAAAAACTTTTAGACTTGTTGACTGTGCCAACCAAACTTAAGGCCAGCAGCTTCTATTCGCCCCTTGTTCTCCCTCACCCCGAGTTTTGTGGGGAGATTGCCTCGCAACGTCCCATCTTTGCATTCCATGATCCCAAGGAGATGTGTTCAATTGCACTGGTTTTCCCAGCCAATCGTCACTGGAGTATGCTTGTTTTGGGATTACTTGACTACTTCCTGCATTTTTCACCAGGGTTTAAGGAATAATATGCTCCCTAAAATGCCACGTGAATTACTTGTGCAAGACCGGACCTCCCACCTAATATAACCCCTCGAGGTGATTGATGACACCTAGGCCCCCAAGTCGAAGCAACAAAGGAAGAGTGCAGATCAGTGGCTGGCACTTGGTTGCATTGCTTAACTTATATCTATTTCCATATATTTCAACGCTTTCTTGTTGATTAGCACACAATCAAGCTGAAAAACCACAGTATGTGAATTTTTGGTCATCCTAAAATTTACTTTACAGATTCAAACCATATATCAGCCATGTCTTTTCAATTTATCTATGCATTATTTCGCTTGACTCACCTCAACATAGTGTGGTAGGCAGAATAATTTTCAGTTAATTGAGCCAGGCACAATGGCAGAATGGCAGGGCAGATTGCTGGCAGAATCCGGCAGAATTGGCACATAAATCTTTGCATTTTGAACCATATTCATATCTATGAGGCTTCTTTGAGGCTTCCTAACCTTGGATTGCATTAGATCAATTTTCCACAGCATTAAACAGCTGTGTAAATCATTCCAGACACCCTTACAGACGAGTCTTTCCAAGATTCAACTTGCCAAATCACACATTTCTGTTCTGACGTGCCACAAAGCCACTGTTCTGTAGGCTGCAGGTTGAAACTGGCTTTTAATCTGAGCAATATTCCTTCCCAATCTCACCATTAAAATCAAAAATCATAAAACGGCCGCAAAACAGTTAGAAAAATGCTATTTTCCCCATAGTTCCCACGAGTTTTGCCACATTCTGCCAGAGCAACCTCAATTGAGCCATTCTGCCAGGCCAAATGGCAGAATGGCAGGATTCTGCCAACCACACTACAGGCTCAACACTCTGTCAGTAGAAAATCACGCAAAACTAGAACTCTCACTGGTCGCAACAGCCGCGCTCGTTCCAACTCTGCAAGAGTCGTGTTCCACCGCACTTTCATGCTTCGGATAAATACGAGGTGCCGATACTTCTTCTCGACTTTGCGGCGGATCATTCGGCGAGCCTTTTTACGCCGGATTTCGGAGCGCAAGATATGAACAGCGACGTTATGAATCTATGGACAATACTTTGTCAACCGGGGTGAAAGCTTTTTTCGGTTTCTTCGACTTGGCTCCTTTGCCCCCAGACGGTACCGGCGTGACGTCGTCAACATCCACCCACTCGTCATTGCTGTCAGACTCAGACTCCGTGTCAGAACTGTCATCCTCGTCACTCCCTTGCTCCTCCACGTCAGAGTCCGTCTCCGAATCAGGAGCCGCATTTTTACGGCTCTCAAATTTTGTCGCCTCTTTGGCCATCAACTCCATCTCCGCAATGACAACTGGGTCCGCCGCGGGATCGTAAACGAGTGGGAATTTAAGATTCTCTTCATACGTATCCGAGTCCTGAATTGTCGGTGAAATACCGAGAGAGCTCGTGATCGTTCTGCTCGAGCATGGTCAATGTACTATTCACAGGGAGAACAAACACTGACTGAGCCACGATGTTCGTAACATGACCACCGCATCCGATTTGGATATTTCTCGCGCTGGATGTGTCGGGGTTAATTTTTGCACATCTCTTCGCAATTGACTTGTTGAGTGGTCCAATGCTCGATGCATTGTCGGCGGCACTGGCCACTAAAAAAAGAATTATGATTTCCCGGAATCAGATCAAATAAAGCATCCTCCCAGATATCGCCCGCAGCCTTGTACTTTTTCAGGCGCTTGAAAACCAATCGCCCAACGGCTTTCCCCGAATGATCGCCATCAAGGGGAATTAAATCGAGGACATATTCGTGAAGGGCCCAGTCTTCGTCTAGATAGCTGATCACGACGCCGCAGAAGGCGTGTACCATATTTTTGGTGGTTACGATGTCACCCGCGATGCTAAATTTCGATCCGTTTGCCTGCGGAGAGCAATAGTTTAGCAAAATATGAAGGGAGACAAACTGGACGAAACCTTGATCAGTTCTTTGAGCTTGTTCCCGAGGGCGTTGTGCAACCCATCTAAGTCGCGCCGCACAGTTTGATGAGGAATTCTGGCGTTCACACCGCGCGGAACTAAATGGTCAAGGAGCCTCAACGTCCCCCCCTTCTCTGCGACACTGAAAGGCAGATCATCCTCGACAATAGCTTCGACGAAGTGCTTACGATAGCTACGGTTGGTGACAGTTTTAGCTGGGTTATTGATGCCGCGTTGGATGAAACCCTGCATCATGTCCTGCTCCACCTCGAACGGCGGCGGGGGGACGCTTTGGACATTCTTCAGCATGGTTAATGAAATTACTGCTCGTCTTAATCTTGAGGGTCGGTGGCCCAGTCTCTCACGCCCTCTGTGCGCGGGCAGGAGCGAAATTTTGCTGCATTTAGAATGATTGAGTCCGTGAACACACCGTTTAAAAGGCGGAAACAGACGACGCACGGGCAATAACGGCAGGAAAACTTCCAAATCGGGGTGTTCCCTTTTGAACTCGTTGCTGTTTTCGCTGAACGGTGCTGTGATAGGGCCCGGGTTAATTTGGTGCTGGCACGATCTTCGGCGGTTTCCTCATCCGAACTCTCAGAGCTGCTGTCGGACTCCGAGGAGGAGGAATGAAAAGTGAAGGGTTGACCTCACTCGCATCTTCGCCGTCGGTCTGGTTATCATTCTCTCCCTCCGCAGAATCCGGATAATCTATGCGACGTCAGGGAAGAACTCCGATGAATCAATTCGGACGGACCCTGCGAGGCGTGATTATTGACGGCAGAGCCTATGGCAGGGACACTGCCGAAATGACTGCGTCAGAAGCAAATCATACAATCGGGTACTCACAATTCCGTAATTTGAGCGAGTAATGCCTGGACCCGGTTCTGGATGAGATCTTGCTCATCGATTCCCACCACGCTAGCATAGTGCGCCGCCGATGCGTGCGCTAAGATTAGGCCGTGTTCTCCGCGGCACATCAAAGCAACATCAAAGTCTGTATTTTGTTCGGGGCATCCCCAGGTTTTTTCTGGAACGCACGTTCCCATTCTCGATTGAAGCTGAAAATAGCAAGGGAAAGTCAGCCGTTTGGGATCGTCACCCTTGGTTAATCCCGCGGAGAGATACTTTGCAAGAGGACCATCCCGTCGACCAGTGAGAGAAGAAACAGGGAGACTATTTATGGCCGCGAGAAGTTTATCCAAATCTTCCTGCACGGAGGTCAGGGACATCTCCGATGTATTCACAGAAAAGTGTTCCGTCTTGATGTGTTGTCCGGTAGGCCCCCGGTCACTACCTTGGAGGTTGGTCGGATTTCCGGCTTACTTTTTGCCTGTTTTACTCTATGAAATTGCCTTTTCCCGGGCTGTTTTACTCTATATAAAACCGTCAAATGCTAATGCAAATTTTCGCCCTCACGCCTGGACTTCCTCGCACGTCACAACCCCGACACGCCGCTGGACTGTTTGACTCAGGCTGAGACGGTCAAAAATCGCTCTCTTCGCCCCCCAGACTATATACTGTTTCAAAAAAATTCTCGCGCCGGGCGGGATTTACTCTATTTACGACCGACCCCAGCCGTTTTCAGCCTGTTTTACTCTATAAATGGCCGAAGGTGGGGGTCATTTTGGGCCTTTGATTTACTCTATGGCCGACCAACCGCTAAGGTAGTGACCGGGGGCCTTGTCCGGTGTTGATATGATGAAGAGTCTGCTACTAGTCCGCTACTATGCAGCAGCCCGATCCGTGGGAGCCTACGCGAAAGATTGAAAGATTGGCGATATGGCAGAGATGGTTTCCGACCGCCGAAATCAGAACTTGGCCTGATCATCGTATTTAGATATATCTGAATACGCCCGGCCCCGTATCGTATTATATCCGTATCGTATCGTATTCATATTCAAACGGTCGTCTCGGAGTCGTATCGTATTCATATATATTATATTCAAAAAATATTTTTCCGTATCGTATTTTTGGCCAGCACTACCTGCGCTCCGTTGCCCTCCACGGGCCTCTGCTCTTCCCACGCGTCCCGCGCGCGCCCTCCGTTCCTGTCCGCGCTGCTTTGCTGCCCCATGACCTAACCGCCAACTTACGCCATCATCAATGGAGCCGCGGAGCGTACCAAACCCTCACGACTGACGCCTACACCTCGCCTGTGCCCGCGCCTAATGTATGTCACTCCTTCCTTCCCACTTTCCCTCTCGCCATCCCGGTGACAACGTTTCGTGGGCCGCACCTTCACATACGGCTCGGCTACAGCAAGTACTCTCACCCATCCATCCGACAACGCTTCTCCCACCGCGTCTTTGCCACACGCGCAATCACCATCCACCCGCACGCCACGTCAACCCAGTCCATATGAGCGCAGAATATGCATGGGTTATGCCGTCCGCCCACAAAGGCCCACGAACTCGAGCTCAAGCTTAGCCTCATGCACGTGAGCGAGCCGCGCACTTCCGCAGTATCTACAATCACCCGCCGTACGCACCGCACCTCCATGCCGCTCCCCCCCTCGCCGTCCATCACGCTCTGCATCCGCCTTGGGGATCTGTACGGACCGCTGCCGTATGTGCCGCAGTGAATGTCCACCCCAAGCGCCCGAAGTAGGTCTTTGGCCTTCTCAATCCCTTTCTTTCCTACTCGCCTTCCACCTCGTCCGTCTCCCACATAGCTCAACCCTCTTTCTTTCTAGGCCGACCCTTTCCTCCGATTCCTGCAGCACCCCAGGATCTTTGCATGCATTTTCACCCGCGAGACCCCCAGCGATACCAAGTGCACGACAGCCACGCCATCGAATCGTAGCCTGTCCATCAACAATCGCCCCGCCGTCCCATCCCTCATCACATCCACGCGAGGTCCGTTCTCCGCTTTACTTCTTCCTCCCACCCCTTTCTCGTTCCTCCCTGATTTCGATGATTTCTTTCCCTTGCTAACTCTCTTCACAGCTTCTTCGCATCTCCTCGCTGCTCTGGTGTGCTACTGACCACACGACCCGCCGCGGCCATTCGACTGCAGGCACGCACCCCTCTAGGTATCCCAGCTGCGATTCGCCTCCCGCCCTCGCGGACACCAGCTCGACCCCGCATAGCGCACCCGCCGCACGCTCTGCGACCGCGGTATCAGACGCCGCCACTACGAATGCGCCCCGCACCATCGACAGCATACACGCACCCGCCCGCCGCAATAAGCTCTAGCACACAGTCGGGCAACACTGCCCATTCGCCCGAGGAAGGCTTGAGCGAGCGTGTCCACGTTCCATAACCCCGTCCATCCCGTCGACCACCCTGCCTTTCCTCACCGTAGTGAGCCGTCAGCGGTCCTCATAGCCTGCTGCCCGCGACCCCGCGGTGATCCTGCCCATCGGCGACGCTCACCTCTCTTGTCACCTCGACATCCGGATGATCCACTGCGCGCCCTCGTCCATGGCCCCTGTCACGCTACCACGATCCTTGCGCCCAAGCCCATCGTCGCGCGCGCGCTCCGCCCTACATCTCGGAGCATTGCACATTTGACGGTCGCGCATCCTCTGCATCCCCACGATTCCGTCACGACTACATTCGCGTTTGCACGGGAAAACCGGGGAGCTGCGCCCACTGGCACTGTACCACCACCGCCACTTTCGGTAGCCCCCCAGCGCGTTTTCCTTATCCCGTGCACGTCAAGATTAGCGTCCCCACCTTTTTTTTCTCCTAGTCGATCCTACTACCCGTGTCTTACTGGTTGCCGTGGTACTCGTGTCCTACTACGAATTAATTTTCTTCTACCTTATTCTCTTATACTCTGTCTCCAATGCATGACTTCCGGCTTCGAGGCGTTCTCCTACAGGTCCAAGAAATTTTAAGATGGCCATCCCAGGCCATGGGTCGGGGAAGATTACCAAAAGAGGCTAAGGGCCGAACATCGGCGTGGTCGGCCGACGTTCACCACCTTCCCTTTCACGACTCCCTGAAACTCTAAAAACATCTCCGAGTCTCTCAGCAATTCTCGTGGAGTCCCAGAGAGACTCCTGACCAGACGACCGACAGACGCCTGCACAGTGGCACTCTCACGGAGTCTGGGGATTTCTGCGAATTTCCGACTAATCTGAATTCCATCCGCGAACGCCATCGATGCTGATCTTGACGTCGTCGTCGCCGTTGAAATTGTCGGTGAGCATCTAGGAGCAATTTCTTTATTTGATGATATTAAATTGCTCTGAAATATATGGCGCTGCCGAACACAGAGCCACACAGCAAAGGGAGCGCCTGGAATTAATAAGTTAGAACATCCATAGAGTTGGAAAAAATGTGAAACTCGCGAGTATGAGCTGAAAGTTGAACCTCGGAGGGGATGAAATCCAGAAAGTGAAGGGCTGGTCGTTATGCACTGAATAAGATTTCGATGCCCAATACAATAGACAGGTTGCGCAGGAGCCACGGAGCCACGGGGTGGCTCTCGGACCGCGCGCAAAAATAGCAGGCGAGTGGCTCAAAAGAGCCACCAACGAGTCATCGACGTCATAATTTGGCGGTGGTTTGCGCACGGTCCGAGAGCCACCCCGTGGCTCCGTGGCTCCTGCGCAACCTGCCTAATGAGTGTGACTCGGGGCGTCAAAGGCAGGGGCCCCGATGACTTCGCAAAAGCTATAGGAATGAACAACAAGCGCCCAACGTGCACGAGAATTGCGGCTGTAGTACGGTGACAGAAACCACATAGTTCCCTTGAGTTTCTCTCGCCATCTGGCAAGCGTTACTTCAGTGCAGGACAGATATCAGAAGAGCTTCTGGTAAGTTGCGCGTTCCAACAAAGAATATTCACGTACTTTACTCATGCGCTGGCACGGTTTCTCCTGGCTATAAAATTCAACCTGAGAAGCGGATTTATTGGATTGGCGCTGACCTCGAATGTCCTTCGACTCAAACAGCTTCGGTACGTCAACGTCCAATTGAAATGGCGACAGCGACGATATTCAGGAATGGATACTCTGATGGTCCATCCTTGTCTATCGGATCTCAGCTGCTGACAGATTGATAGTTATACAGCGACCGAAACAGGAACGGATGGCGCGGGTTTTTATTGTCTCAGCTAATAGGTCCGTTGGGTTGAATTCTGGAATAGATTACGACATAAATACTTTGAGAAGGATATCGTAGCCATAAGACAAATTTGCTGAGGGACAGCATTTACTTAGGATGACTCACTATCGAGGGCTGTGAAACTCATCATGCCAAGCGAATTGATCTAGATTGGCGTTGGTGCCGCGGAGTATCCTTCGGCCGGGCACCAAACAGTTTCCATACGCAGCGTGCAATTAAAAGAGGGACAGCGACGATGTTCAGAATGTATACGCTGGCAGTTCATCCTCGCCTATCGGCACTATTGAGTTCCAACAGACAGGGTGATGGCGGCTGAGAGGGGAGCAGAGGGGCGAGAATTTGAACGAGAAAGAAAGAAAGAAGTGGACTTGAACGTATGCTTTTCACTATGCAAGGGTGATCCAAACACCGTCTACTGTGAGAATGGTCGGTAGTGCCGAGAATACAGACTAATCTTAATATTTCTCTACTGACCTCCAGACATCGTTCATAAGCCGACCATTTGGCACCCGCTGGTCGTGCTTCCAACTTTCCAACTCTAAGGTTCCGGGTCTCCAGGGCTAGAAGTGACGTCGGGGAGAGCGCGGTGAGGGTCACCACGCCACAGCAACTCGAGTCAGGAAGTCTAAAAGATGCCGGAAGCACGAACGATTCCGAAGAACCCGGAGAATTTGAATGTCGGGTGCTGAACTATCGCGCATTCAAATTTAGAGGTACAGGGAATGCTTGGGGAAGTTGATATCTTCAATGGGATCTCTGATCTGAGGTCGCATGTTCCATATCCAGTGCGTCCACTGAACCTTCTGATCATTGACCTTGCGGTTGGCATCGGGAAGTCGATTTCACGCTGGATAACATCCGTTGGCAGATTGGAGAGACACATCTCCATGACCGTCGGCCGTGTATTCTGTCAATACTCATTCCACAGCTTCGAAGGAACCAACTTTTCGCCGCTCAAAAGACAACTCGAGCAGACCCAGCACAAGATGCGAGACGTCCGAGATGCCTTGGGCCAGGCCGGCATGCCTAGCACCCTCCGTCAGTTAGAATGCGTCGAAGTGGAACAGCTGTTAGACTGGCATTGGCGCTTGCAGAATTGTATAAAATGGAGGAGGGTGGTGGACATCCGGACAATCAAGACCTCTTCGCGTCTTGACTCAAAACAGGTCAGTATCGTCTCTTGCAATCCATTTAATGCCAGTGCTCACCTCAGTTAGCCCAAATCCCGCACACTAACGATGAACTAAACGGCCTTGCCCCGATCGTCACCGTCTACGGGCCCGGAAACCTGCACCACCTGACCTACGCCTCGGTCGTCGGCGGCACCGGCGCCGTCGGCATGGTATCTACCACGAACGAGGGGACGACGAACTTTCTCCTCGGGTTCTCGTACAATTATCTGGGCTTCGCGTTCTACTGGGACGGCGAGGGCCCCGCATTCTGGCGCATCTCGGGCAACTCGACCTTCCGCGAGCCTGTGGGGTCGAGCTGGGCAAACGCAACGGGTGTGCCGTGGGGGGACGAGGTCATCCTCGGCTTGAATGTCGCGACGCAGGCATCGGCCGCCGGGAATGCCGGAGGTGGGGTTCCGGTGTTCTTTAGTGCAGAGGAGTTTGATTAGGTGGATGGCAGCAAAGTTATTTCCCCAGAAAAGCCTTCACTTTACCGGTCTGGCCATGTCAGCGCAATGAATTTATTTAGTGTGCAGTTGATTCTCCGTACCTCGTCCCAAATACCGCTATGGGCGCATTGGCGCTCTACATCACCCGATAACGGATGCTGCGTCTCCGATTCCTACTGTCTCTCATCGTCCAGCCCAATCTCCTTCCCATTCACATCCTTCCTCGCCCCCACCCCCCAAAACGGAAACTCAATCTTCTCGCCGTTCCCATGCCCCTTCTATACATCCCGCTGTACACCACATCAAGCGACAAATACCCCTCCCAAAGCTCCATCGGCTTGCTTGCGCGTTCTCTGCTCCACGGGCTGCATGCGGAACACACCACCCGCGTGCTGCACACCAACGCCGGACAAACCATTCCGCCCAAAGTTAGGTCAAACTCCCATGAACCGCTGGAAAAATGAAACAGAGAAGGAAAGGCCTCCTTCCTTTGGTTGACGTAAACTGAGACTCTCATTGTATGTGATGAAGGGTGCTAGTCCTTAAGGAACGGGCACTGTCCAGTATATTTGTTCATACTTGAGTACAAATAGCTATAGTCTGTAGTCAACCGCGCCACCGTGTATCGGTGGCCTCAGGCCTGCTTATTTACAAATCATCGGAGTTTGAAATTCTGTCAACTAAGACTGTCATGCATATTTAGCACCTCCAGCACCCCCATCCTCAAAATTCCAGAGAGAAAGGGTATCAAAATGAATGTCTCACCCCAAATAGCTCTTCAAATTCTTTCTTTTCGACTCCCATTCCCGCGGAATAAAAAGAATAGATTTGTCAGAATTTGTCATCACTCTTCTGCCGCGAGTTGGGCGGACAAGTTACTTATGCTAGTAAATACTATAGGACTTCATATTTGTTAAAAAAACATGTTCTGGAATGCACACCAGCATCCAAATTATTTCTGTGATTTGTAATAAGCAGGCCAGTGATTGCTTGATCGACCTTATCAACAGACTACAACGTGCGAGGCACGAGCACCAAAATTGTTGTAGTGTCTGTCTATGAAAGACTAGAATAGCTATAAGGCTGAGCTGAGGGAGTCTTAGACAAGAGTAGACATGGAGGATGGAGGTAGAGAGCAAGGAAGGTGGTTATTGATCCTGTGATTGACACAGCTGCGCCGCCTCTTTCTTCTGTATACCATGGCAATTCCACGACTGCGGTACGCCGCCTGTTTCATCCGCCATTTGGCTGTGTAATTAACTCCCTAGGCAACAAAATACTCGTACAACAGTTGAGTAACGTGGATCTTAGGCCTTGGCTGAGTCGGCCTTTCGCTGTCACGGTATAGTAAAGTTCCTCCTCGTCAACTGGCATCTTGGACTATGAATCTACTATCTTCTACTACGCCTGCCAATACACTGAAACCGGCTGATTTCCACGCCGTTGTCGCCGCTGGCCACCCTCTCTCGCCGCTCAAATAAGTGGTGTGCATTACCGTTGTTGCTGCCATAATCCTGTTAAGGATCAGGGTACTTTGCGCTGCTAAATACTTACCTGAATATATTTACTGTCAAAGCAAACAGAAATATGATTCTACTCGGCTCGCGAGTAGTCGTTGAGAGTTCGAGGAATCCCCGTAAGAGATTCCTAGTGCGTGCTCCTCGAGCCTCCCCTTGACCCTCCTGAACCTCGCGTTGACCTCGCGGGTTGGAGTGTGCACCAAAAGTATTTTATTTTACTGAACTTGGCATTCTTGTGCGGTTGGCAAGCATGCCTCGAGCTCCACATGCATGGATATGCTTGGCTCTCGCTGGCAAAAACTTAAGGATGACTCCAGTTCAGCAAGTATTCATTGGCCATTTCTTCGCACACTTCACAAAACCACCCGATGGCTCAAATGGTCGTACATGGTACAACCAGGTTACTGTTCGAACGACTTACCATGGCACTGAAACACGATAATTCTAATTAGTAAGGGCGGAACGGGAAGTGTTCAGGCTCTTCCAGTCCCACTTGCTTAGCACTGGTGATGATTTACTTGGTCCAAAACTCATTTTCCTTTGATCTGACCCTTCTTCCGACATTTTGTACCTCAACCCTTGGTTAGTACCTTCCAAATATTTTCTACCCTCAACCCTCACCGAGTGCCACTCGTTCAGCACTGCTTATGATTTTCTTGGTCCGAATGGCATTTGATTTGATCCTCCCACATTTTGTACCTCAACCCTTGGCGAGTACCTTCTGAACATTTTTTTACTCTCGACCCTCACCGAGTGCCACTT
This sequence comes from Mycena leptocephala, assembly GCA_029378395.1. NCBI lineage: Eukaryota > Fungi > Basidiomycota > Agaricomycetes > Agaricales > Mycenaceae > Mycena > Mycena leptocephala. Next base: position 118,364 of record JARJLF010000203.1, on the reverse strand, counting down.
GTTCAGCCACTGGTTATTATTTCCTTCGTCCAAAAGTCATCTGATTTGATCTGACCCTGGCTGAGTTCCCTCCTACATTTTTTTTTTTACTTTGACCCTCACTGAGTACCTTCTGAACATTTTTTACCCTTGACCCTCATGCAGTGCCACTTGATCTGAACCTCATTTGCTTTGTTCTGTCTGACCCTCACCAAGTGCCACTTTTCCTGCGTTAGCTATGATTTTCTTGGCCTTCTGACAGTTTTTTTTACCCTTGACCCTCATGCAGTGCCACTCGATCCAAAACCTCATTTGTTCTGTCTGACCCTCATTGAGACATTTTTTTTCAACCCTCAGCCCTCATTGAGTGGCACTTGTTCTGCACTGGATGCAACATATCCCAGCATATCGTGTTCTGCTTCTCATATTTCTTTTACCTCTGACCCTCCCTGTGTGCCACTCACTTAGCACTATGATCGATTGAGTCTCACCGTATACAGTTCTGGACTTTTATTCTACCCTCTATTATACCGTAGGACCCTCAGGTGCACCTCAGGGTGCACCCTGGGGTTCTCCTGAAATATCCTCTCTCTGCAGCACTTTCCAAAATTGATGAAATTCTTTGTTTCAGTTTAGCCAAAAGGGCTTCTGAAAGACCTTCTTTCAACACTGCTTTCTGCCTTGTTGGAAAGATGTGCTTTCTGCTTTGTTGGAAATTGCTGCTGAAAGTTGATCTTTCAGCAGCCCTTTCATTGCTTGGTGACAGTGAATAAATATCCGAGTCCCAAAAGGGATTCTGATTGCAGCTACTTCCACCGTGGTTTTGTACACAATTAATTTAATAAGAATTTGCAAGTTTGTTTTCTCCTCCTAGTTTATCTACTCTCCGCTAACCTCTTGACATAGGTCAAGATAATTCTTTCCACGGTGTGAAGGTTGTAGGCAACAGCCCAAAGTTGTAGCTGCCTGCAGGGAAAAAAAAGGTTCTAAAAATAAATAAATAAAGATGCGAAAATCAAGGTAGTTTTCTCACAGTATATCACCCATACACCCGTGAAGTTGGCCCAAGCCCTCGTAGTTGCCTCTTTTTTTCACAGGCCCGGAAGGTGCTAATAAAAACTTTTTGCACAGTAGATCGCCCATAAGACTGTCGCTGAAGAAAGCATAAAGCGGCCGACCTTCATACGCCGCCCGCCGATCATAGCTGTGGCCGCCGATCGTACCTGTCCCTTACTCCACGACGACGTTCCCCCGAACAGTCATTTATCCTCATTTATCTTTCTCCGATCTGGCCCGAAACTACCGGACTTTCCCAACACTCTCGTGGCTGAAGAGTCGTTACAGGGAAGATAGAAATTGAGGGAACCAAAAATCACGAGCACGGCCGGAGGCCGCGGGACACTGAAAAGGCGACCATCGTCGCCTCAAGGGAAAAGAATTTGAACGAACCGAAGAGAGAGAGAGGCTGCAGGCCATGCAGGCTCTCCTGATGGAAATGAAGATTCAAAAACACGACTGTGGCCGGAGGCCGCGGAACACTGGTCAAGCAACGACCCAGCACCTACACCTCATCCAGCGGCTCGGCATCGCACGCCTCTCCCTCCGTCTCCTCCTCTCCGTCAAATCCCAGCCCAAGCCCGTCCTGGACTTTGTGCGGGAGACCGCACGCTTCCCGCGCTACGCACTTTAACTCCCTCCCCGCTCTCACTTTTCTCATTCTTCTCTTTCCTCTCTCTCTTACATAGACTCTTACATACTCTCATACACCTGACTCTGCATAGACACCCTGCCCTGCCCCATAAACTCAAGCCACACCCTCGTAGCACCCATCCCGACTTCCCTCCCCGTACTCTAACCATCCTATCACGTACACACTCCGGGCCAGCTACTTACATTCACCTGTAATACATATATAGTGCGACATGGGCCCCCAGGGGCCCGCATGCACTTAAATGGAATATTGAATTGAATTGAATCCAAAGAGAAGGCAACTTGAAGATTTTGTATCTCGCTTGATATTCCAAAATGCAGGCTCTAGAGATACAGGAGAGCCCGGTGTCGGCGGTACCAGGGGTGCCCGGGGGGGCATTATGAATCTTATTTCGGAAATCAAGAGTAAATCGGTTTTCATGTCTCCACTCTGTGGGCATGCCTATTCGAGGTGGCCCTAGTTCAACCTACTCGACAACATCAATGCAGCATCTTCATGCAATGGACGCACCCACAGTATACGGACAGAGAGGACTGTAACCCTTTTTAGTTTTCAGTTTTTACACCCGCCATCGACAAAAACAACACTACATTTTCAATTCCGACGAATGCACTGGATCCATACACACCCGAAAGTTAAGATTATCAGACTAGGCCCTTCAGTAGAGACAAACGAAAGTATAGATATTCAAAGTGGTTATAAGGAACCAGAAAATGGTGCCCTTGGTCGTGGTTGCAGATCCCGCCGACGTGGAAGGTCCACTCGTAGTACTGGCCAGAATGGACAAACTTGACCTGGCGCTAGTGGTGATGGGAACAGCCACAGTCGGCGTGGTGCGGCGAGTGGATGTTTCAGAATCGCCTTTCGAGGGGTCAATGGGGGCATGCAGGACATGAACATAAATTATCTACCGTCCGAGGTTCGGGTCCCACCCCCGGGAGTACCTTAAAAAGTCTCATTTTCAGCGAAGGGAGAGGGCAAGATGACATCGTGTACTCATCAGAAAGGAGGTGGTGGCTGTCGTTTTATGCGTGGTAGTCGTCGTCTTCTTGGTGGTTGTTTTCTTGGTTGTCGTTGGTGAGCCGCCTCCGCCGCCTCCGCCACCTCCCTTCACGCAGTCAAGGTCCTCACCTACACGGACCGGTCCCATCAGTGAATACCAACAGTCTTGTCCAAGAATGACGACGAACTGCAAGTCTCGTCAGGTCCTTCCGGTCAAAAGATCAGGAACATCCGCATGAAAAAACGGGTGGAAGAACCCACTGCAACAGGTATCAAACCCACACGGCGTCTCGTCATCCTTCGGACATCCACTCGGTATGCCACCGCACACGTCTCCGTTCTTACAGCACCCAGGCGGATCGCAGTAGAATCTACGGACATTACACATGAATCAGCATCCATAGACATCCACATGGTAGACAGAATGGGGTATATATTCGTACCCGTCGGGGCAACAGCCGTCCCCACAGTTGCTCTCGCCCCCCTCACAGAACTGGCGTGTACCGAGCAGCCCGTTGATGAGCGATTGCCCGGGCGACGACAGGAAATAGGGCAGGACGGGAGCCAGCACTGATGGTGTGGCGGGGTGAGAGGTGTTCAGCGGGGGGGATACTTTCGCCGCCACACAGACGCACGCTAAGAGCAGGAGAAAGGACATCTTTTTCGAAAGATGAGGAGACGAATGTAACATGTCGGAGGCTCTTTAAAGTGCGGCTCATGGAGCGCTAATCTGCGGTTTTTGTGGAGGTGGAAATTGAGCCAAAATTGAACCAAGATGTTTGTCACGGGCTTGGCATGATCATATGTCCAGGATGCTAACGTTGAGATGCCAGCACGCACGATTGATCAGAGCCTAAGGCTAGGGTAGGTGACCTTCATGGATCTTTAGCTCCGACTAGAGGCACACTTTGGCAATCCTTCGACTTCACGGCTTACTAGTACTGTAAATACATGCCGGCGAGACATACCGAGGTGTAGTTGATTATTACCACGCCTCATCGAATCACCCCACTTGAATGCCTGGTTGGCATGTGTTCGACAAATTGGAGCCGTGGAATATTAATGTCCGCGAGCCGCTGCATCGGACATCAAGGAACCCAGTGTGTACGCCCGGTCCCTTCGGAACCGTAACTTCGTTTGATTAGACTTTGTCTTGTGTCTCTGCCCCCGAATAGGAAGCCCAATCCACTTTTAATTTGAAAGAGGGGAGGTAGATAGGATAGGTCGAAATCAGAGAGGAGCTGAATAAACCCGAGACGAACAACGAGGGAGAGATGGCAGGAGAAGTGGACTGGTGATGACCGAATGAAAATGAAATCGGGAACACACGCAGTGGATGTGGTCATCGCCTACGCCGATCGAGACTGAAGCCCAGGAATCTAGGAATGTGACGAGCGACTGCGCCGATGAGGTGCCGTGCGTTGAGTACCGGGTGGTAGGTCTGCATAGTAAATTAGTTGAATCGCCAGTTCACGGACCCGAGAAAGGAAGAGATGGAAGGAATGAATGAAACGTAAAATTAGGGAGAGTCGAGCTCTGCACCTCTATAAAAAAACCCGGCAGCCCATTGGCCCTCAAATTCCCGGGGGCGAACTCAGAGCTGCGGCACGCTTCGCACTTTGTTCTGCCAGCAACGAACCGCATCTCAGTCAGTAATCAAAAATCTTCCTCGTATATCGATAACAAACATGAATAGGATACGTACCGGAGATTCGACGCAAGAGCGCGATCGCGGGGATGTTTCCCAGCAAACACCTCGGCATAAGCGCAAAGAGGGGAATAAAAACTCTAGCAGAGCCAACCCAGGCCTTCATAAGCAAGTCGGCCACGAGATAGGTTTCACCTGTATGTCGAAACACCGCGATTGGGAACTTGAAACCCACATATACGCGAAAAGAAAATGACAGGAGAAGACAGAGGAACGTGTAAGCAAGAGAACGCGGAGCAATAGCATCAATGGACGTACCCGTATGAGCTGATCCAGATCAACAGCCTGCATGCGCCGGGATGAAGGAAATGTCTCGCATAACGGTTATCGTACCTCATACCAGTGCACCGGGAGCTAACGCCCAAGGTATCAATCAGCATACCGCAGCCAAAAAGGAAGATGACTGCATATCGCGCAGTCACCAGCGACACCCACTGCAAGCTGTCCGGGAAAAGTCATTCCATCCCACAGCCCCGTCCCGCCACGTGCGCAGAACGCGTCCTGCTCGTCGCAGATCTTGCGCGGTGTCGTCGAAGAATAGGTGTTGGAGGGGTAGACAGAGATTAGAATGGGATATTCGGGAAGGAGGGCAGGAATAGGATAAAATGGGTTAGATAACGTACTTCATGTGCCGCCACTTAAGCCAAGCGTGAGCGGAGGCTCCAGAAGCATCACCGATTCTGAGCACTCAGCGGTGGGGTGCGACTTGATCAGGTCCCAGGAAAGCCTCACCGACTGTGTTAGAATGATGATATGCATGATTTCGGAGAAGCGAAGACTGTGCACCGATATTATTCATGCTTCCGGATACAGTAAAATATGCACTGTGATCTTTCTGTCGGCGATCGCAAACTCCTACCCGCCGGCATGCGTGGTCGGCCAGTCGAGACTACGAAACCACGGTAGAATGGGCGCCTTGAAGGAGTTCCCGCCGTCGGCGCACTGAGACAAGCCATCCCATGAATAGAACGCACCATTCAAATGCGGGCACAGAATACACTCCTAAATTTGAATGCGCTTCAACGATCCCCGGCGAAACCATCATGTCCTCCTCATCGATGACGTGCAATATTGAGGATTGGATCCCATACTGTGAACGACGGCCCATATCGAGCAGGACGTCGCAGAAGAAGAAGTTGTGCGGCTGTGGCCTCGCGGATCGATGAGGACAGGCGATGACTTGATGTGGCCTCGAAGGCCCGCGACACGTTAAAGTCGGGTGTGGGGCTAGGAGGGGAGGAGGGCAGGCTGGGTGGATGCATGGTATATCGGGAGACGGAGGACGAAGACTGGCACAAAGTGCATGATGGTGAAAAGCAAGTGAAAAGAGAACGGATACGCAGCCGACTTCGGCCGAAGTCACGGATCATTGGTCCGACGCTTGGTACCCGATTTCTTTCAGCAACGAATTCGAAGACACAGTGACAATGGACAATTCATTCCGGTCAGATGTGGCAGGAGATTCTATTTTATGTATCATGTACCGAGTTTTAGAAGCTACCACCAGTTTATGTTACTTTTTGGTGATGCCGAATGTTTATTATCGGCTGAGTCGCGACCACGTGAGCCTGTCCAAAAAATGTGCAATTGGTTGGAGATCTAGCTGTGTGTTTCACGGCGCGTCCAATATTTCCATAATAACTTTACGGGAGCTGCGGCGGGGTCCCTGGCTCGCTGGATGTGAATTTGTGGGCTCCTTCCAAATCTGCCCACATGGCCCATAGCGTTAGTGGTCATCAGGCTCAAACCGGCCTTCTCTTGACCTCCTTCTGAATTTGTCAGCCAGTCTCAGGTGAGAACCGAGTCAATTTATAGCTCACTTTCGTTTCCCTAGTGAGCATATATATACCTCTTAAGATCTTCTCCCTTCTACTTTCCCTCACCGAGAGCCCACACATCAATGGAGAGAACAACAAGGATTTTTTTATGGCCAACATGACCTCCATTTGTCTGCCCCACAGACACTGGGTAACATCGTAAGCCGTGTTGTTTTGAGAAGCATCATGCTTTCCGTCGGAGTTCCGAGAAGCAGACATACAACGCATCGAAATTCCAAGCCTATAAAGTCCGCACGGTGGTACGTCAGAAATACGACTCGCCCTGATGTTATTACCCATATCCCTTGCGGCTGCTCTCTTCCCCGTCCACGTCCTTGCCAGTCAATCCGCAAAATGTCTCGCGCTGCAACATAATCTCCATTTGGAGAATACCACGATTCTCAATGTGACGTATATCCTCGCTGCAACAAATGTCTCCACGCCCGGGATATGTCAGTCGACTGCGCCAGTTACCGCTGCGCCCCTCTGCCGGGTGCAATTCGTCATCAACACAACTTCCAGCTCTGCCGTTCATGCAGAGGCGTGGCTTCCCGACATTTGGTTCGGGAGGTTTCTAGGGCTAGGAAATGGCGGCCTAGGCGGATGTGTGTTCTCATTCTCAAAGCTCAGCGGGGCTTGATATATATCCTTCAGGTATCGACTACGCAAACCTTGACTATGGCGCTTCGCTCCATTTTGCTGCTGTAGGCTCAGACAACGGGCACGACGGGGGCGGCGGCTCCGATCCCGGGGATGCAATGCAGTTCCTCAACCATCCAGAAGTCATTAATGATTTCGCGTTCCGCGCGGTTCACGTCGAAGCCGTCATCGGAAAGCAGATCGTTCAGAAATACTATGGGGCAGCAGCAGCCAAGTCGTATTATCTCGGCTGCTCCACTGGGGGGAGGCAAGGTACTCAGGCCGCACTGAAATTTCCCGAGGACTTTGATGGCATTGTGGCGGGCGCACCGGCGACGGACTTCAACCACCTCACTATCTGGCAAGGGATACTATCCCATTATGTTGGTGCTCCGATTTCCGCCGCCGCACCCTCCCCAAAATTTTTGTCGCCCGAGGCTTGGGCCATTGTCTCGGCAGAAATTCTGCGGTAGTGCGATGCGCTCGACGGTGTCGTTGACGGCATTATCACTGAGCCAGATGCGTGCGACTTCCGTCCGGAGGCGATCCAGTGCATTGACAGCACCGCCACGAACTGCTTAACGGCGACACAAGTGGAAACGGTAAAGAATGTGTTCACGCCGCTCTTTGGATTGCAGGGCGAGCTGGTTTATCCGCGCTATTCACCTGGTGCGGAGGCAGACCCGGGCCAATCGGCCATATTGGGCGGCGCATTCTTCTCAATCACTGAGGTAAGGGTTGTGTCCAGGATCGCGAGTTCAGCGTGCTGATTCTGACAGTAGAACTGGGGCCGGTTCGCTATTTTGAACGTTACCGAGCATGATTTCTCCAAATTCGGCTTGAAAGCTGTTGCCTTTTGGGATTCAATCAACCCAGGAGGAATTGCCACCTTCGATGGGGACCTCTCTGCTTTCCGCAACCGAGGCGGAAAATTTCTCACGTACCACGGCCGGCGGGACCCGGTATGTACTTCAGTCTTGTGGATTGTGCAACGCTGAGAGGATCCCAGATAATATCGTCAACAAACTCCAAGCGCATGTACGATCTGATATCACACACCCTCTCGTTGCCGCTCCTGGATGACTTTTATCGCCTGTTTCTCATCCCCGGGATGGGGCACTGTTCAGGAGGGCTTGGTCCCACGTCATTCGGCCAATCAGATGGCCTCAACCTCGTCAACGACTCGTCCCACAATATATTGTTGGCAATGGTCGACTGGGTGGAGGGCGGGATTGCACCGGCTACAATTATTGGCTCTGATAGAGCCAATGCAACGCGAACGCACTGCAGATATCCCATGCGGAGTGTGTTCAATGGGACGGTGTTTGTTTGTGAGTAGGCATTGCGAACGGGAATAAGAAACATTTCGTGGAAAGGCTGAACTTGACGTTGATACCGGCTTGATACCGACTGCCTAGGATCTAAATACATCGTCAGAAGCCCTTTCAATGTCCCTTCGGTGGTGGAAGCTCAAGTTCTGTCTGTCGCTTATTTCCTCGCCGCTACAGCAAGGCAATGCTTATAAGTAGTTGACATCCTGACATACCCAATGTTCTCTTCGGCAACCGGCCGCGGTGGGTGCCATCTCGAAGACGCTCCCTTCGTTCTATCTTCCCCTACCACTGTCCGAGTATTTGACTCGAGAAACGCAGATATGAGGTAGAGAAATTCGGATGGACCTCCTTATCTTCCTTCATGAGGCCGCCTTTTGCCTTTTCATTCCGGTATTTCTCTGGAATGTCTGACAAGGCCGTTTTGATGTGGAGGGAGCCGGCAGTAACAGTGGATGTACGATCGGGGGCATAGGTCACGGAGGTGAGGTTGACGCAGTCGGCAGTTGATGGAAGTAAAATCTCTCCTGGTAGCCGAAATTTATTGCGCTGCGGAGTCCAGGGAAGCGTAGAGCGCCGTAGGCGGCGAGGTCTTTGAGGCCAGAAGGATCTTGCATCTTTCAAGGATGGAGGGGATATCTGATAGGCCGCCGTCGTTGCTTCAATCCGAACTCTTGGTCCCATATGAGATGGAAGCGATACCAGATGTTCCAGAGCATGTCAAGATGTGCAATTCGCTCCGAGGCCTCACGGTGGCGTCGGGTAGTTTTATAACGACGCAGCATCCCGCAAGCTCAGAGCCAACGGGAAGCTCCAAGGACCGCAGGACTGAGTGTTGGAGTTGTCGTGTTTTAGATGACGCTCTAGTTTCAGGCACGCAATGATCAAGACGGTACCTCCGGCTGCTTTATAAATCATGTGTTGTGCACATGAATAGGACGACATCAAGCTCCGCGGTATCTGACTGGTGTCGCGTACCTCGGAGTGCCAAATATCACGAAGTGAGTTTGGATGAACCGCTGCTGATCGGTCATGCCTGTTGACCATAGATCAGGCTGACCTAGTGCATCCACTGGATAATTTAATCGAGACCGCCATATATGGGTGACACAGGAAGTACTGAGGCAAAGTGGCTCAGCGCTCAGCCCTTTGGCAGGTCCCGAGTTGGACCAGTCTGCCTACATCAACGTGATTTACACAAAAGGTTTGCCGTCAAAGGCCAGACTGCCTCCGAGTCTAACATAGCGTAGTAAGTAATTATATCAAGGAGGAGCCGCGTGCAACAGAAAGTAACAACATGGAAAGCAGAAAGTCCTTCTGGGCAGTGAAGCGGGGACATGGTGCATGGAGGATGCGCCGGCTGAGGGGGGGGGGGATAGAACTGAGTCGAGCGCACAGATCGGGCACGTCGATGCTCAAAAACAAGCACTCCAACTTGCGTAGAACGGGAACAAAGGGAATAACGAAGGAATTGATGGCCAGGATCCATGGGCAACGCGGGAGTCGTGCGTCTACTAGGGTAGGTCTGCAAACGCCAAAAAAAAGAAGGACGGATGGGGAAATAGCAATAGCTAAACGGGGACAACGCCGAGAGAGAAGGCGATAGAAAGGAAAGCAAAAGAAGGCGTGAGCGGGCACACACCTTCCCGTCATCGGAAGTCCGCACACCACGCATACGCACGTCGGGATCTCGAAGAGCCTGCGCCGCAGCAGATATAGCGCGGGACTCATAATCGCCAGCCCTGGGAAGCGTGTTAGGATGCACATTGGGGGCGAGGAAATGAAATGTGACTATGGATTGACGGAAAAGATGACGAGGACGAGGACCAGCGCGGGAGGAGCAAAGACGTGGAACACTGAGTGAATGGGTGGGAACATCCAAGCTTTGAAGTGAATCCCATCCAGTCTTCGCGCAGCGACTCCACGCCATTCGAATCATGCTTCTCGCCCGACTTCAGCGGCAAGCAAGATGTGATCCGCCACTGGCGAGACAAGAAGTAGCACGATTACACTCGAGTGGGCGAAGGAACGTCGAGCTTAAGAGCTCGAGTCGGTCTTCCATTGGGTCGTCCAGTGCTCCACGCGACACAATGAATCCGACTTCAAGTGGCAGGCTCGAGACGGGAGAGCAGCGGGTACACAAGACGGCCTGGTGCCGCTGAGCTAGATGCCGTTTTGAGAAGATGATGGAAAGTGTTAAAGAGGGAGTTGTTTGGTAGCGTCTACTTTAGACGCTCGTCTCTTTTCCTGAACTTCCATCAGCATCGAGCGTGTTCTTAACCAACTCTTCAAATTGCCCATGGAATTGTGCTGTATGTAACTTGGTCTCCGAGTGCTCTGGTATCTTTCAGGTTGTCTGGACTCTGGAGGGAGGAGTTGAACGCTCCAGTGATACTATACGTGTCCGAGACGCTTGGCGAGTCTGGTAACTTCAAGGATTCAAAAGAAGTCTAAGGTTCTCAACATTTCGCTGATGACTGGCCCCAGTCTCCATTTCTCACCCCCCCTTGCTGTATTCCACTTGGATATGACACTCTGGCAAATTTATTCGTAACTCATCAGTAACTCTAACCTCATTGCGATCTATCCATATCCAGGAATTTATTCACGTACGAGCGGACTTCGGCACCAGACTCTCGGATATTGACTGGGTGGAGAAATTGGACGCTCCCTCCATGATTCTGGTTGGTTGGACCCGAAATTTTGCACGATCATCGCATAATACGGATATTAGAGAGCTTGCGCAAAAGCCGCACGAGCCGCATGCGGCTTTTTTGCATTGCGCAAAGCCGCATGGCAAATTTGAAATGTGAGACATGTCAATCAACTATTTCAATGTAAGCTTACTTGAGGCGAAGGAGAGGTGCTGTGGGGAGAGGGAACATCCTCGGCATTGCCTCTGCTGCGCAGCAGACCTGAGACTGTGGGGAAAGGAAGTGGAGCTTGAGTGATACCTTCGTGATGCGTAAAAAATGCGGCCTCCCACAATTGCACATCCAACAAATAGCACTCTCAGGAGTGGAATATGGGATTCAAGGGGCATTTGGATGTATTTAGCAAGACAAGAATTAAGAACAGCGCAGAAAAACCCGCAGCTTTGCGCAAGCTCTCTATTTTCTCGACGAGGCGGATTCCGATGTTTGTTTTTTTCACGCATGGAATCCTGATCTGCCTGTCGGGCCCGGGTAAGCTGCCAGCTGGCGTCACTCGAGTCGCCTACGGTGGGCATAGATGCAACATGGAAGATACTGCAGACTCGAAAAACTGTAATTTACAGCTTTTCGAGAAAACTCAAAAGGAAAATAAAAATCAAGGATAAGATCGCCTGCGCAAGTGGAGCTGACATACTAAATGAATTAATTTCTGAACTTTGAGCTAAGTTCAGATCTACTTTTTTTTTCCAAGTCTGGGTGACATCACAGCCAAGGGACAGCACGTGATGTTGCTCAAACGTGTTCTTCAGTTCTTCAAGTTGGTGCGTCACTGTCAGTATTTGTATATCATGTCGCTTATCCGGAGCCAGCCTACTACGATCGTATTCTCGTCATGGATGAAGGTCAGGTCCCGGAATTCGACACCGTTCTCAATCTTTACGACAAGGAGGATTCCTTGAAGAGGATTCTGTATTCCGGTCCCTTTGTAACGACGCGAACCTCCAGCGGGTGGATATTCTTCATATACAGGCCGAAAATGTAGCAGAAACGGGCTCCTCATCGTGAATTCTTCTTATTAGACGACGTGGATATACACACGGTATGTAAGTAGGTAATGTGTTTTTACGATTATGCTTATAAATGTTGCATTGTTGCATCTACCTATGAAATATGAATTCTCTAACCGATGGTTCAACGGGGATACCCTCCACTCAAGCCTAATATAACATTCCATGTTGTGGACACTCCATCTTTCTCCCACCCCTTCCCTCAACGGATCGCACGCTCCGCAAGGATTATGCTTCGTCCATACAGTCAAATACTCTGCGCAGTCCTCGTCGTCAGGCATGACGGCTGACTCAAACATCTTTCGCTGTCGCTGCGGCGGCGCGGCGGTCGTCGGTGGTTAGTCGAGGTTGTTACTCTCTTTATAAAATTAAGCCTGTCAGAGCCTTTTAAACTCCGCCGACCCGTCACTAAGCCGGCAATGTCGATCTCACACCGAATCATTTTCGAAGTCCGCTGTGCCGTTCTCTGCCGTGTCCGGGCTGGCGTCTAAATAAACTCAGGTATTAATGGGGAGCGAGAAGCTACTTCTATCTGTGCTTTCTTCAAACGCGCTCTTGTATTTCCTCAAATTTCTGCATTTAAAATCAGGCATAGCACACACTTTAAGAAATATGAAGAATCTGCGATTGCCTAATACCCTGCGTTATTTCACACATACATCTTTCTCACCATGGTTAATTTCCCCACCGCTTGCCTTCGCGGATCAGGTCATTTCTCGGTTCCAATACCCTCACTGGCAATGTTACTTCCCCTTTACCTGTGATGGAATTACTCCCGGATGAATATCAATAATGACTTGGGGGGGATTGCAGACTATGGAAGGACTATACTATGGCGAAGCTGGCGCTTTCGTCGCCACAGCGTTTTGCTCTGTTGCTCTGAGTTGCAACGGTTGCCGAACTTCAAACGCACTAGTACTCTCTACGATCTTCCAGTTCCAGCCCACGGTCGGACATCTTCGCGGAAACAAGTCTTCATCATGGTCCATGCCTACCCCGGCGCCATCAGATCTCCGAGCATGGAAATACAACGGATGAGTCGTATCTCGGGCCAACTTACGGCGGTCGCATGCTCAATATACCTGTCGTTCTCACCCGCTCTCGTAAATCGCCGGACACAGATGACGGTTTGCCTCGTCTTCTAAATCCACAGTCAGCCCGATGCCCCCCCCCGCATATAAACTCGGCACGCCTATCGACTGTCGACCACTGGCTCCAGTCGTCGGCCACGTAGCAGGTCTACCCGCATTCTCGTTGACGGTCCGGCGGGAAGAGAAAGGCTCTGTGGGCTCTGTCTGGCTCCGCATTCGCACCCCCGAACCGGCATTAACCCCATTCGCAACGCAAGCAAACACACATATTTCTGCCAAGCATTGGTCAAAGGGGCTTTGGCCAGAATCCCGTCAGACAATGTGCAAAGGCTTTCCGGGAACTCCAATTCCATTCTCACAGCGCAACTCCCACCTGTCCAAAGTCTCAAATAATTCTCTGCTTTTCTTCCCCCGGCGTCTATTAAATTCCCTTTGATACGCCCGACTACATTATCCCACAGCTACCTACGCGCGACTGATAAGTCCCTGAAAACTGGTGCCTTTGCATCAATTACGTATGTTACCGGCTGGAAGACCGCTTTTCTACCACCCACACCCACACCACACCTCCGTACCAACACATCGGCAGGGTGTCTCGGCCCTACAGTCGCAATTTATAGAATCGTCCGCCTTGATGAGGGCTATAGGATTCAGAATCATGTGCATCCGAGTTATTCCTCAACCACAGGTACGAATAAGCATGGGCAGGTATCACTGATCCGCATCCGAAATCTATAGCGGCCCCATCTCCATCGCGGCCATGATGAGAACAGGTGTTGCAGAAGCAGGTGCGTGTACACGGTGTCGTGGAGAGAATGTATGGACCTAGATGTGGAGGCGGGCCTTGCCGACGATTGAATTGAGCCTGCAAGAATTGAGCCTGCAAGAAATTGTATAAATATAATCGCACGGGGGCGATTGCCGACGGTAGGCGGTGCCGAGGTCCGATACTCGCAGTGGCGATGTGTGGTGAAGTCTTTAGGCGTGGGCCCGCGGAGCGGCCTGGACGATTCCATGCGACGGAAATGAAGTCTATAATTGCGACTCTGGCGCAACCTGCGGTGAGGAACCGTCCTGAATGTCATCAGCGCCCAGAAGACTTGATAGAGGTTGTAATTTAGGTGCCGCGCCAAGGCCAAAAATATGCGTTGTCTTGACAGATATTTATCGAGGCTGCCGAGACCGAAACCAGGTCGAAGCATAGGCCAGCGCCTCGCACAACTGCCGCAGAATGGCCAGGTAATTCTTGACAGACACACTCAAAAGAATAGAAGTTCTGGGAGTATCCGTTTCGGCAAATACATAATTTAAATATATAATCGCGTGTAGCCTCGGCGGGCGATTGCCGACGTGGGTCCCCACGCACAAGGTCAGTGCCAAGGTCCGAGATCCTACGCTGCAGATCCAGTGGCGACGAGTACGTACAGGCGAACGCCGGCCGGAATTCTCGGCTAGCGCCAGTGAACGGTTCTGGTTCACGATATCCAGTGGCCGGAGTCGTTCACCATAAGAGGACCGAAATAAATTTTGTGATCGAGAAACCCGGGAGCTTGGTCCCTACATACCTATTCAGCTGGAGTGGGATTAAATTTTACTTGTCTCCGAAATTAGGGAAAAATGAATCTTCTGTTCCATCCACCGTATTTTCTGACCAGACTTCTGCCGCCACAGTAAGGAAGGCGCATAGGAACCGCCGAGAACCTCTGAAAACTCCGCACCTCCTGTGATGGACCCTATTCCCAACGACCCGGACCTTCTGCCAATAGCCATCCGGCTATTTATGAAGTTCTATGTGGATTACTGCGCGCTTGCTATATTTTACAATCGACCCCGTCCTGAGACCGGAAGAATTACCCTGTCAAATGCCGTGCCCACCTATGTCCTCCAGCGATTCTGGAGATTTCTGACCACTACTTGTCAGGTCTATATTTAATAGGTGGGTGACATGACACGGCATGATCAATGAACGAACTAGCGCGGGAAGATAGCCACGTTGCCCGCGCTGGAATCACCGATGGTCATATCCACGCACAATTATCCCTGAGTCTTATCCATAAGATTATGAATACCTATCGCGGCAACGATAGGTAAAGAATATAAACAGAACGACAAACCTGAATTTACACTGCTGTGGGGAACAAGAATCAACCTGGCCGACGCTAACACCGATCGTGGAAGGGAAAGCCTGGCTATAAACCAACCATGACATCGATCTCAAGAACACTCAACACTGACCGGAAGAATTCCTCCCTAGTCCGACATCCAGAACGAGAGCATCAAAAGGAGTCACCGACCCCCGCGTAAACTCTGTCAGCCACCACATCAGATGCCTATCACCGTGCGATATGTTGGATGCTGGTTGCACTGAGGCATCACTCCTACCTGGTGGCATCAGATTCAGATGCCGGAGATGGCCCCTATTATTAGGTTGGGTCACGGTGATCAAACCCACGCGCCTCGTCACGGCGCGTCTAATTGATAAGCGCGTGGTGGTTATCAATTAGGCGCTGGATCGTGGGCTTGGTTTCTGTATTTTCGTTCGGAATTCTGAGTCATGACACTCCAGAGAAGAGCCGCACTGAGCGCAGAAGCTGCGGGGGAGTACGAAATTAACGAGATGCAACCGGAGCAAGAGATGGGGGCGTCTTCGCGAATCATTATCATAATCAAGAGTGGCGTTGGATCCAACCTTGGGGATTTAGCCCGGGCCTTGTGGCGGAGCCTGGATACATGCGGGGCGGGACCCCTGCGTGACAGAGGAGCCCCGCAGTAATGAGATCCGCTGAGAGGTGGAATGTAGAGGCAAAATCAGGCAGCGCGTTTTTTGTTTTGTTTTTTGCATCCCCCTAGTTTTTGAAAGTGGCGCGGGTCTCCTGTGGAACAAACGAAGTCCCGCGGTAACAAGATGCGATTCACTCACTGCGGGAATGCAGATGCGCCGAGTGTTCGCTTTCTCTCGGATTCTGCGAGAAAGCTGGATGGGGTTTTTACAGCCATTACAGCCGTTATTTCTGGAATAAATAAATCTCAACAGCTTATCCACAAAAGCCACCCACAGGCGCCCACCGGGGAATGAATTCTGATGCTTCTGTGTATCCGTGAGCACAGCCAGGCGAACACCGCGGGTGCAATTTCGTCTTTTCACCGAGCCAATATGTTGAACAATTCAAGGGGCTGTAACGTCCGACAAGGTCGGAGTTTGGATTGAGCGGAGATTGAGCGCGGAGATGAAAAAATATCTGCTTTGTTCTGCTCTGTTGCTCACTGGTCCATCACGAAAATCATTTGCATCACACGATCCGGGGCGCCTTTCGACTGACAGTATCAATAGCCTGGGGTATCTATCATATTGGAATCGGAGGCAAAGCGTCGTCGGAGGCAAAGTAATGGGCGCTATTGGACATGCAGTGTCCCGCGAAAGAGTGCGAGGGAAATGCAACGAGAATGCGCCTATAACACGCCTCTGAAGTTTGAATTCGCAATGGTCTAGACTCCCATCAAGGCCTCTTATGTGCCACGTGTTTTGGAATACAGCCTCCGAAAGGATATATCCGCCACGTGTGAAGTGAGCCATCCACTTTGGGTTGCTTGCAATGTAAGTGGAGAAAGATATACGACCGATACTGCTTCCTTCCACTGCCTCTTCCACCATCCCCCCCTGCTGCCCCCAAGTGGTCATGTCAGACACCTACGTCCTCCTTCAGTACGGCGCGGACGGGTCCAACGCACGATTTCAGGACCTCGAGGGCCGCGCAGCATTCACTGTGTAAGCCTATATCTTTCCGCCCGGCGCTACGATTTTGGGTGGACGCTGACTACCTCACAGTACGCCCGTAAGCACCCTTAGGTCTCCCCCAATCCCCCTGATAGTCGGATGCAGGCCTCACATAACCCGAATCTGATTGTGAAGCTGTCGCGCGAGGCTGTCTGGTCGCAGCATCACCCAGGGACCATGGGTCCGGACGCCGCTTATTTTTACTTCGGCCCCTCTCGCCCCTCGTATTCTTCAATGTACGGTGCGGGGACTCCCATGCCTACGGCTGGCTTCATCGTGTACGGGAACAACCGCAACTCAATACCAATGGGTCACTTAAGACGGCAAAACCGTGAGGGCAGCCAGTAAGTCGATCTATCGTCCTCCTGCTCTCCCGTTGTCATATTTCGTGACTGCGCTTAACACCACGTCAATTCGATATCATACGACCGACCGCTGACACGCTATATTCTTAGGTCGCGGTACTTCACGGCTCAGAGCGGGCGGGAATACAAGTGGAAAATATCGCCCCAGCGAATGGAGGTGCGTCCGTCACTTTCGTTTCAATCCTTCCCTCGTTCCGACGCACAACTTCTAAACGCCACTTCGAATGCATCGCTCCGACTCCTCGGCCGCCAGGCGACGAGACAGCCTTGTTGCTTCGTTTCCCGGTGCCTCGGAAGCTTCGTTTATTCCGGGAAGTTGCGTGCCTGCCTTGCCAGCTGGCGTGCACGGAGGGAGGACGATCGAGGTCCTGATCGTCTTACGTACCGGGGCCAGCGAGCCTGTGTTAAAAATACGGAAAACGCATGGCAAACGCTTCTCAGGCATTGTGCTAGCCCGGGCGGCGATCTCGACGCTCCAACGGCAGCAGGTGCGCTTCTAGAATCGTGCCGTTGCGGTCGCAGCCGGGCGCTGCCGTCCTTGCTCCCCTCTTCTGTGTCCTTCCTCTACCTCTCAAATGCCTGGTTCCCACTAGCTAACGCACCTTCTGTCACAGCTCACCGACGGGCGATCGACGCTCGCGGTATGGGAGCTCAGCGCACCGACGGACGAATTCGATGCGCGTTTGACGATAAAGCATGCTGGGCTGGCGATCGTGACGGAAATCATGACTACGCTCACACTAAATCGCATGAGCGAGAGCCTCGGGTGGTAGTCCCCATCCTTCGCCGCGAGCCCTGCTCAGCCTCGGGATCGAAAGACGAGACCCCGCCAGGACCCGCCCTCATTTCATTTAAACACGGACACGCTGTATATTGACCTGCTACCTGCCACCTGCTACCGCTATCTTCGCATTCTGTACACGGACACGCTGTATATTGACCTGCTACCTGCCACCTGCTACCGCTATCTTCGCATTCTGTATCACCACCACCAAGTACTCAATTAGCGCGGCTTTGCGCACCTCACTACTATTTATTTATTACGCTGGCATCCACTCGAATGTACATACAGATACGTCGAAAATCTATGAGACGAATAAAATCCGGAAATCAGGATAATTCGGACCTTGGTGTGTGCTAGGCACATCTCAAGGAGATACGAAGTTAAATCATACAGCACGGGGCCGGAAAGTTTTGCCCCTTCTGGCGGCAAACGATTTTTTTACATTACATATTGAACTCCGTGGAGGATTTCAAAGATCATCAACGAGATGATCAGCAGGAAACGGCTTCTCGTATGGCGTCGTATGACCACGCTCGAACAAATTCGAGGTGCCAGTTGGGTGCCAGTTCTCTTTTTTTTTTTCTCGAGATGATATGATGGCAAGGACGGTGGCGGCGAACCTTATCGATGCTGATGAAAAAAGGGCCAACGCTGTACAACCCCTTATAGTTATGCCGACCTAATAACGCGCCGACAGAGGACTACGGGACAGGAATATAGAAGGTACCTGATGACCGAAGTGACAGATCGGACATTTCGGCCAAATCTCTAGAAGCCAATAACGTGGCCGCGCGTGGCGGTTGGCAGCTGGCAGCCGCCACGTGGGCCACATGGTAGGGCGGGTTCGGAGCGCATCGGCCACGTGGCGGGGCGGATTCTAAAAGCGGCGCTCGGTCCGAACGGCACGCGAGCGGTGCCAAGCCAAGTCCGAATCGGGATATGTCAAGATGCAATGAAAAGACCGAGGTGCTTGAACGCGGGCCGCCCGGGTACCGGTGCTTTATTACATGCCTATCGCCCCTTCCATATTCGTTTAATCACTTTATTTATTCGTGGAGAAGGGTCTAGATGCTATATCCTATGGGCGAGAACAGATTGCACAATAGCTTGCACACAGGCTTTCTCCGAAAACGATGCGAACTCTGTTAGGCACCGTTCGTAACAACAAGATGTTGTGATATGGGATATCAGGTTTCAGGTCCCAGATCCTAGGTGGGACCTGGGCGCATCTGCTGCAAGTACAGCACCCGCGGAAACTGGGCCGTGATTGACTCCGAACGATGATGTGGGCATAAGCAGGGGCGGCTAGATATCAGGATGTTTGAATATCCGGAACCTAAAGTTGACACTCTACCCCGGATAATTCTATTTAGCAGCCCGGCTTCTTTGGCAACCCCCGTTTTCGAGACGGGTTGCCAAATAGAATCCGGCAGCCCCACAATTTGCTAATCCTCGATAAGATCCTCCGCCCGCCATCTGGCAGGCTGTGCGCACTAGGCTAGGATTAAGGTGAATGATTATCACCTTCTGGAAGATAAATTCAACCCCGCCTGCACCATATTCCGATCTGAGTGCCTTTTCTCCCGTGAACCCTCGATTGTCGATCCTCTGACATTCTCCTTCTCCACCATCGACTCGACCTTTTCCGACGCTTGCTGCTAGCAGCTACGAGGGTCTTCGCTGTCAACCCTTTTTTTTCTCCCTTCGGAATTTCAACTTCGCCGTTGCAACAGCGTGAGGCCACTGTCGACGATGATGAAACTCGGACACGCGCGGGCACCTTTACAGTAGTACATGATCATGAACCAGAATAAAATATATCAGTGACACAATACTTACTCGCCCTTTGATACGATGTGCCATAAAAATCCAGAAGTCCAACGGGTCCATTCTGTCGTAAGGTAATTTCAATACCATTGAAGGATTACTTATACAGAGTGGTCTGGACTTCCTGGATCCCTTACTTACTTGATAAATCCATGCCTCTGACGGCGACAAGATAGCAGGAGGAAGCCGACATAGTCAAAGAGATTAAATGGGCTGGATACACTGGCCCGAAAGATTTACGCACGTGTGGGCTACCAAATAGAAAAATGTTATTTGGCAACACCAAACCAGCTGGCAGCCGGGCTGCCAAATAGAATTATCCCTCTGCCCCTCTCCCAGAAGAGGCGATCATATATAAACTATCGCAGCAAGCCCTAAAATTCTGGGAGGTCGTACCACGGGGAGAAATATGTGGCCTGAGAAATGTTGTAACAATGGGTTGTTTCGATGAGCGTCCGGAACGGCGTTCCGATGATGCTCGAGGTCTGAGTCGCCTAGTCAGGGGTAATTATAAAGATCAAGTAAAATTACATATTCCGTGTCCGAGACCTTCCCCAGAAAATCGTCGCAAAGCACACGCAGCAGTCGAGAGGATCATCCGCAGCACTCTGTGTCGGAAAAATCAAATTAGCCTTATAAGGTCGGGACATTATATGGCCTGATAACCACATTATAAGGTCTTATCAGGAACTCTCACCTTATAAGGGGAACTTATAAGGTCTTATCAGGAACTCTCACCTTATAAGGGGAACTTATAAGGCCTTATAACACCTTATCAGGGACTCTCAAATAATAAGGCCATTATAAGGCCAATAAGGCAAAATTCAATATTTCCGACATATTTATTACCCCAGCTAAATTACTAGGGTTCGCGTTGAGGGAGGGACCAGGCGCGGGAGGAGCGGTCCGCGGACAGTCCTACTGTAAGAGAATGGGGAGAAATTCACCCAAATTGTCCGGACAAAGACGCACCAACCGCACTTCCGCTGTCTACCTTCCGGCCACTAAACACAAAATTAGCAGCATCGACATTCACGGCGCGGCGCATCTATTCAACTCAAATACTCGAGCGTGTGGTGGCGTCTAATGCCCTCGAAGAACGCAGGTGTAATCAATGTTAACCGGTACCGTTACGCGAATTTTCGTTGCATCCAACACATCCGCAGAAGCCGTGCTTACATGTATGGTTTTAAACCGCGTCGTCTTGTTGTACGATTTAAGTAGTGTGATTCTGTTGAATGTGCCGCGGCGTACAGAAGCAGTGGTGTAAGCGAGGTGCCTGTGGCCGAGAAATTCATTACGAAGTACGTCTAATGAACTTGAATATTGATAGGAATATGGGATAAATATATGCCGGGGAAAAGCAAGACAACCTGGAAACGATGATTGCCGTGCAGCTGCCGCTGTGCGAGGGAGGCTCTGGCGGTGCCGACACCGGAGCTGACAAAATTGTGTCTCCAACAGCGATGCTTAGAGAACCGACCTTCATCTGGAAACATGAGAGCGAGTACAAGTAACCGTCAGGCGGCGATGGTGATTTTTATATAGCAAGGTTGTGATGTCGTAATGAACGCAAGTAGGCGACATAGCGTTACTTGTAAATATTTTTGGAAAACAAAATACCTCGGTAATCCCCGCGACGTTGAAGAGTAGAAGATACCTTACAATTCTTTTCCCACTCCCGCCCTTTTCTATGTCACTTCATCCCATTTTGAATTGAGTATTCGCCACGAGTGACAAATTAATGTATCATATCAAAAGACAAAAGAACACTCTGGAAATCTGTCAAGAGACATCAAACTCCAATGTGAATAAATGGTATCCATTGTTGGTAAGGAATCTTTCTATGTTTCAGCTCTTTGACTGCAAGTTGCAAAGCCTCTGCTGCATCAAAGGCTTGAGGCTGTTGACCATCACGGAACAGGTGAGAGTATAGAATCTCCGCCACGGTCTGGCCATCATCATCGTTCATGGACCACATGGTTCCAATTATGCTGCGGAAACCTGCAGCAATGAATCCACCGCCTAAGTGAAATGATTCATTCACCGGCGCTGCGTCCCCCATAGCTGTCTGGCATGCAGCAAGGAATGCAAACTGGGCATTCAACAAAGGCATGCAAAGAATTGTTTACTCCAAATCACTTTCATAAAGCAGGAGATGGCTTTCGTTGGGTCACCCAGCTTTTGACGTCCATGACAAGCCAGATGAACACACGAGCAATTCTGTAGTTGGAGTTTCACAGCATCTACTGTTGTCTGATACCCCATAAGGCACTGAACATATGGTCCTTTGACGATAGAGATAATCTTCTTGATTTCGGGCTCTATCCCTTTGAGAAGGTTGCTTCTGTTAGAATGTGTGTGGGTTACTCCAATAACACCTAATTTGGGTGGAGCAGCAGGCGATTTCTTTTCATAGGCATCCAGCAGAGATCCTAGAGTCACTGTGTATGAATGGATAAAATCATCCGTAGGTGGGCTTGCATGGAAAGGCAGTCCTGTGAATGAACCAGTTGGTAGCCATCAGAGTCTGCCATTGGAAATGCCATGCTAAGGAATGAAGGGCACATTAGTTGACGGTCAAAACAACTGACCGATTTTAAAACCTGATAAATAGGGCTCACAACACGAGTCCAGAGCCAGTTCAACATATCTTCAAAGCACTCCTGAGTTGGCTTTTTTGAAATGTCTTCGCGCCGATCAAAGAGTCTGGAAGATGACGATTGCCCTCGGTTTCTGACATTGCAGCGATCAAGTCCTGTAGCATTTTTTGTTGTGATTTGAGCAGTTCAAGTGTTACAGTTGGGAGTGGAACATGTATTGGTTCTGAAGTTGGATTGGGAAGGATTATTGCGTCACATTGATCTTTGTGACTGGTTAGGATTATTACAGGACCTTCTTGAGATGCGTGACACAGGACAGTGTAGGATTTTGGAAGAAGAAAATATTCCAGGCCAGGCTGTGTCCGAATTTCTTTGAGCAGGTTGTTTCTGTCATCAACAACATTCACAATTCTTCCACTATAAAGCTGTGATGAGAGATCCACTAACTTTCTAGCTTGATCATGAGGGAGTTTATGAACATCTGTCTTTAGTGGGAGCATTTGCTGAAATACGGTGGCAAGTCCTTTCTCTAGAAATTCAACTGCAGCATCCAAGCGAGAGAGTTTAATGCATGTTCGTATAGCAGTTGACGTTGCAGCCGAAATATCAAGTCTATGTATAGCATCATGCTGTACAGGGATGGAGTGACCAATCCAGAGAATTTCAGGGAGCAAATCAAAGGCTGCCTGGAAGGCAGGTATACAATCAGATGACTGGAAATCTTCTGAAAAATAAGCCCACTGTAGCGCCTGTTGCCATGATTGCTCATAGGTGGAAGATGGGATTTTAAATGACTCAGAAATGTAAGTGCGGAGTCTTTCGGGTCTCCCAGACTCCGATACCGATCCATAAGCGGTGCTCCAACGGCTTGTAGTCGGCCTGCTCGATCAGGATGCCCACTTGGAGTCAGATCTAGTGCCTCTTGGCGTGCCTGCACTGCACTCTCAAGGTCTTTCGTGTCGCCTTTCCTGCAATATCTATCCATGAGTGATGTCCCAAGGTCATGCAGTCTGGCTGGTCGATCTGGATGCCGTTGTGGAGTCAGTTTCACTGTCTGTTGAAATGTCTTTATTGCATCCTCAATGTTTTTCAAGTCTCCGAGCCTCCGATATTGATCTGCGAGTGATGCGCCAAGGGATTGGAGTCGGCCCATTCGATCAGGATGGGTTTCCAGAGTCAACTCCAGTGCATCCCTGTTTGTCTGCAATGCACTCTCAAGGTCCTTCAGATCTCCCAGCCTCAGATACCGATCATGGAGTGATGCACCGAGGTTTTGCAGTAGGTCTGCTTGATCAGGATATCCTTGTGCGTTCAAGTCCACTGCATCTCGAAATTTCTGCAGGGCAGCTTGAAGGTTCTTCAGGTCTCCTAGCCATCAATAATTATCCATAAGTGATGCACCGAAGGCTTGTAGTCGTCCTGCTCGATCAGGATGTCCTTGTGGAGTCTGGTCCACTGCTTCCTGATGTGCCTTCAATGAAGCCAGAAGATCCTTCCGGTCTCCTAGCCTTCGATAACGATCCAAGAATGATGCACCAAGGCCTTGTAGCCACCCAGATCGATCAGCATGGGTGTCTGGAGTCAGCTCCACTGCATGCCTCTTTGTCTGCAATGCATTCTCAAGGTCCTTCGATGTCATACCGTCTGATATAGATCTGCAAGAGATACACCGAGGTTTTGGAGTCGCACTGCTAGTTCAGGATGCCTTTGTGGTGTCAACTTCACTGCCTCTTGCAGTGTCTTTTTACTGCAGCCTCCAGATCCTTCAGGTCCCCTACCCTGTGACACCGATTCACAAGGAATGTTCCGAGGGCGTTCAGTCGGCCTGCGCGATCGGGATGGCCTCGCGGAGTGAGATCCAGTGCCTGCTGAATGGCCTGCGGTGCAGCATCAAGGTCCTTCAGGTCTCCTTGGCTCTTATACCGATCTGCAATTGACATAGTGAGGGCTTAGAGTCGGCCTGCTCGATGAGGATGCCCTGGCAGAGTGGCATCTACTGCCTTCTGGAAATGTTCCACTGAAGCTTCAAGGTCTTTCAGGTTTCCCACTCTGATACCGATCATGGAGCGATACACCGAGGCCTTCCAGTAGTTCTGCTTGATCAGGATATCCTTGTGGATTCAAGTCCACTGCATCCTGAATTTCTGCAGTGCAGCCTGAAGGTCCTTCAGGTCTCCTAGCCTTCAATATCGATCCAGAAGTGATGCCCTGTCGGTTTGTAGTCGGCCAGCTAGATGAGGATGCCCTTGTAGAGTCAGGTCCACTGCATCTTGGCATGCCTGCACTGCAACCTCAAGGTCATTCAAAATTGTTGACTGCCTATATATCTGTAACAAACTCCAACCCAAATGATGTTGATATGATGGGATATCTGGATGCCCTGGAGGTTTTGTGCTATGAGTTGTTGCATTTTCCGTATCATTTCTGCATTTTGATCATTCCTAGTGCAAATCAATTACTTCTGTCTCCTGCAAACTTCACACATGACACACCCCATCCTCCTTGGTATGCATTATGCTAGTTTTCAAACTCTGTCCCTTGTCAGTACACTTGTATGTCCATGATTTTGGTTTCTACCATTTGTATTCCTGGGGGAGACGGGGGACAGAACTGAAAGAATGATGAGGATGAAGACTTGTATTATACTTCGTCAAGCAAGCATCGGCGCCACCTGTCAGATGTGAACCACACAGCTTTGCATCCGGCGTCGGAGTCCAACAAACCCCATTCATTCATCCGCTTACTTTGGCGCGCTATTGTGAACATCCAAACGAGTCGAGATATGAGTCGAGTACAAACATATGGCTCCGTGGTTTGGGTTTGCGAGGTTCGAGACCGACCAACGAGTAAGGAGTTTCTGAAGAGGAGATGGGCAGCCCAACAAGCACTATCGCCTATCGGTGATCCAAGAATGCCGTGAACTGGAGTCATTAATCAAGAGCTCGCGGACGGACGTAGACACGCGCTGGTTTCCCGATTTCTATCGCCGCAATGTATCCAAAAAATCCGTCGGCGCTAATAGTAGCGCTGATAAGGGCGCTTGAATCTGCTAATCTAAGTGACTGTGAAGCATGCATAAGCCGAGGGATGTCTACGAAGCGTGATGCAGCGAGGACGTTGTGAGAGGTAAAACACCAATCGGGCCGTGTTGAACCAATGTTGAACCGGAAAAGAACTTCAGGACCAACGGTTCGTGCATTGGGTCAGCTTGGTGTCAGCCTTGACATTGATGTGCGGCTCACTGCACTAGGTGCTAATAATAACAAACGATTAAACAGGCGCCAGTTAGATCCACGTCTGATTCTTCAGCATGATTCCCGACTGACACCGGACAATGGTTGAGATAACGGCACCCGGATTGAACTGCACTAGGTGCTAATAATAAAAATCGATTAAACAGGCGCCAGTTAGATCCACGTCTGATTCTTCAGCATGATTCCCGACTGACACCGGGCAATGGTTGAGATAACGGCACCCGGATCATGGGACCGCTCTCCGAGCAATCGCAACGACGCAAGATGATCGATGATCATCAATCCTTCTTCCTTGCTCCTTCCACCGCTTCGCGTACTGTTTTGAGCTCGCGGAGAATGTTGAATCCTTTTCACGTTCACTCACTCAGCCCTGCTTGCACCTCTTTCTTTCCTCGACTGGTATTTCTGCTCATCGCTCTCAACTAGCGTCTTCGTTCATTTATCTGTTAATGTTGCCTTCATCTTCAATACCGAACTCAATCTTACCCTACATTCCTCTCCCGCGTGGCCACAATTCAGACAGCCGGAAGGAAAGCCTCTAATGCTTTGGCTTGCTTTGGGTCCGTTCTCGGTGCACCTGGATAATTAGCCGGGCGGAGGCGGGCCCGGGTGTAATTACAACTGACGCAGACCGACGTTGCATGCATCAAACATCGGGGCTGCGTCAAGTCCTTTGCCCCCCCAACATGTGAGAAGTGGAGCCCCATTGTAAAATTCATAAAGTAAAGTAAGTCAAAGGCATAATATCAAGAACTTCGCTAAAATCGAGAATCTATTAAATAACCACTGCTCAGTCGACCACATCTACGTCCTACAGCAGCGCAAAGAAGCCGGAGATCGCGAGGAGAAGCACACCCGCCGCCGCCTGGGGTGCTTCTGCGAGGGCACCGTTGGAGTTAGCACTCTTGAAGTCGCCGCTGACGGCCGTCTGCGTGACGCCAGAAGCGGTGCTGTTCAGCGACGCTGGAAAGCCCCATGTGAGCATGCGCGTTGCAAAATTTCGAGCGGCAACGTACAGATGAAATCGTTACCACAAATGGCGCTGATCTGGTCCGTGCTGGCGTCACCGGCCTGAACGGTGAGCTGGTAGCGCGCTTTGGTGCACTCGTTGCAGGTTGAGCCCAGCGGGCCCGACGCGAGGACGAGGCCGAGGATCATCAGGTCGGTTGTGGCGCCAGCGATCCCATCGGGCTTGATAGATTCTGTGAGGCAGAATTTACCCGCCGCGGTGCTGTACGAGAGGGTAACGGTTAGGGAGAAATTGGTGCAGCCGCAGCGGAGTCACGAACTCTTTGAAGCACATCATCTGGCGGGTGAGCGCATAATCCGGCGCACCGATCGCACCAACATTTCCAGCTGATCCGCAAGACGCGGTGACGTTCTTCACGACGCGGTCAATGGTGTCGGAGCTGCGCGGCGTCAATGGTCAGCGCGGAAGCTTGCATGTGGGGAAAGAGGACGAACGTGCAAGAGCCAAGGGAGCAGTATCCGGTGAGCCACGTCTCGATGGCGCCCTTAGCGGCATCGGCGGTTACGTTTTGGGTGGATGCGGTCAAGCTAAGGTAGGCGTTGAGCCCAGTGGGGTTGACGCAGGCTCCGTCAGGCGAGGCGAGGACGGCCTTGATGGCGCTCCCGCAGGCGCTGTAAAGGCGATCAATTATTAGCTGAGTTGGAGACGAAAGAAGAGGACACTGACTTGTCGGCCCGGGAAGGCTGGCGGCGGATACGGCGGCGGCAGCGGTCAGGGCGAAGAAGGTGGATTTCATCATCATATCAACCAGGATAAAGGGTTTGTAAGGTTGGTTTAAGGAGAGTTCAACACAAGGGTAAGGATTGGGAGAACGGAAGGAAAGAGGCAGACAAGCACGAAGAGGAAGGGATGGGCTGGGAAAGAAAGGCTGTCTCCCGGTATTTAATGGTGTTCACGATATTCGCGACGACAGGCGCATCATTTCGGAGGCTCCTCCACCGGAAACGCACTTTCATTCCTGGGCGGGCGCATCTTTTCGGAGGATCCACCACCGGAAAATCATCGTGATGTTGACTCAGTGATGTTCCCGAGCCTTCTCGAATTTCGTATCTATGGGCGCGTTGTCTTCTT
The DNA here is from genome assembly GCA_029378395.1 of Mycena leptocephala. Lineage (NCBI taxonomy): Eukaryota > Fungi > Basidiomycota > Agaricomycetes > Agaricales > Mycenaceae > Mycena > Mycena leptocephala. Next base: position 90,656 of record JARJLF010000203.1, on the reverse strand, counting down.
GCAACCGCAAAACATCCTCATTCTGGATCCATTATCGTCTAAGTCTCCGCATCTACGGGCGCATCATTTCGGAGGCCCCTTCACCGGAAATAATATCTTGATGTTGACTGTGATGCTTGTCTGTCCCTGAGCTCCCTGAAATTTCGCGTCGATGGGCGCGTTTTCTTCTTGCAACCGCAAATCATCCTCACCGTGGGACTGTCCTTGGCTCGACAATTTCGTTGAGCCTCTGAGCGAACGCGTAGTGGCACAGCTATGTCAAGCGTCATACTAAGCAATTTCAGTTATTTGTACCAAGACAGCAACTTCCACCTTTTCGTCAACGCCAGTCAGATCATCAATACGATCAACGATTGTTGACCATCGGCTTTTGATACAGTCCTGTCTCTGAACGAACTCTGAGTCAGACTGACTGATGGGACAGCGCTCGAATGCCAAGCCTAGTTGAACAGTTATGTGGATTCACTTGGATGTAACTTAGGGGTTGGAAAAGGTTGGAACGCGAGCCGCTGCAGCGCCTCTATACAACTTCCACTGGCAGCAGAACCGCGTAAGACTACCCAATCGGCGGAATGATGCTGCACGAAGGTGGTTCAAAGATTACCGGGATGTAATAGATAAATGATCAATGGGCTCGTTATCAAGACGCCATTTGGGACTATGGCTACTTCAGCAAATAGAACCCATACAACAGATCTCATTCGTACCTCTGCTGATTTCCGGTGTAAATCATCTGACTGGGTTCGTCGCACCGGTTAACTGGAATTTCATCTACGGGAGTCTAACCCCACTTCCTCCCTGAATCCTTGAGTTACAGCCCACCACCGCGGTCCACGACAGCTTGGTTACCTGTAAACTCGGGTGAGGGAAAGCGCCATGGGGTATTTCGAGCAAAGTACTTTCTTGTTAACCGATATGGTATTTCACTGAAAAAGCAGATCTTGATATTTCGTCAGCCCGGAGAAACAATACGGGGTGAGCAATGGCTTGTTGAAAAAGAATATTTGAGAGCCCAATATGCCGCCGCACGGTGTCGATCCTGCGTTTCCTTGTCAAAGGCATACGAGCGCCGCGTATTAACCCCAATGGGCCAGGACGGATGGTTTATGGCGTGAATGGGTAGGTATTATCATGATATTCGGGATGGAGATATCTGTAGTATAATAATTGTATTGCTATCGTATTCGAGAACAGCAATGACCAGAAGGAGATTCGTTGTAACGGAGCAGCGGAGATGTCTGTTGGAAACGATACGATACCTAGATTGAAAGAGGAATCCAGATTGAAAATTGAAGCACGGCACAGTGACGGGCCTGGAGGTATGTACTTGATCCGCGAGGGTCGCTTGTTCGGTTCGGGCGGTTTTTGGGAGAATCAGTTCAAGTTGGTGCTCACTACTATACTGATTACCCCTGAGTTCACACTAACGGATGCTCCTTCCTATCATACATCCTGTGCGCATCAACATTGAGCCTTAGGGAGGGATTGAAGAGCAATGGAAGTGGAACGCGCGTTCCGGAAAATCAAAGGGGTCGGGGGATGAATTCCATTTCGAAGCACCGGCGCTCAACGTTCAACGCTCAACTCTCAAGCATGAGGGCACTCTGATTCCCACGTAGGCCGGAGGAAGATATGAGTGAATTACAGTTACATTTGGATTACACTGCTAGTACAACTACTCCGCTGTCCGTTCGTTCAATTGGAGATCTTCGATGACACATTCCCGCTGCGTCCCCATCAGCCTACAGGTTCGAACTTCGAAGAAGAAAAAAACACACCCGGTGACCTTCTCATACGCCCCGCGCGCGGCGTCGGTGATCTTCTCGTTGGTGGCCCGGTTATCGGGGATGCCCTCTTTTCTCTCGAGCGCGTCGAGGCCTGCACGCGCGCGTTGTCAGCGTATGTTATGTACTGGCGAGAAACAGGACAAGAACGCACCCTTATCGACGTAGTCCTCGTTGCCGGTGCTCTGCATGCCAGTGGACGTGTTGTTGTTGTTGCCGGACTTGGCGAGGAGCTCTTTTCCTTTGTTGAGGAGGCCAGACATGATGGTGGTGTGGGTAGATATAGAGGGTGGGGAGAGGTGCGTGAGCGGGTGCAAGAGCGGGAAATTATTGAGAACCGCACTGAGGCGCACGCTTTTGTACTCTGCCACTCCTGAGCGACGTCATCACGCGTCATCGCGGCGATCAGCTTTGTACGTAACTGCGTGGAGTGCGCCTCGACGCGGCATGGCTTGGCAAGGCTTGGCAACGGCAACAGCTCCTGCGTCTTGTGTTTCCATGGGATGTGCGTCATTGTTCAGCGAACTTGGGCTCGCTCAGAGCGCGATTTCCTGTGGAATTTCGGTGTTTCAACCTAGATGAGTTCTGGCCAGCTACATTTAAATTTTCTGTCTCCTCCAAGGACGAAAAGTGACATATACTGTACCATTTCATTCAATTCTAACGGGCTGTGACCCGTGACCCAAAAATTCGATAGATCGCCCAGGCCACAAAATTTGGGAGTTCGAAATACCGGCACACCGGCGGCTGTGCTGCACCGGTGGCAACGCGGCACATCAATCGGAGTTTGAATTTCGAATGTTCCCTTCTCCTGTGCACCATTTTTGCGACAATTATATTAGTTTTACTGGCCTCAGTTGACTCTGGGCCCTAGCTACCTCACTCATGATTATACATCCATCACTCTTGCATCACAAGCCTCACTGTCCCCAATGCGCACTCTGACTAATGAAGCCTGGTCTGTGCGGATGTATAGCGACAGTATTCCTGATGGACCAATGTCGAACATAATTCTGCACTCAATTTTCCCATGTGATTTTCTTTAATGGATGGCCGAGACATACGAGACATTGTATGTGGAATCAGTGGTCAAGGCAAACACCTATTTACGATCATTCTAGGTGACAGAAATAGTGTCAGAAGATTTTTTGGGATAATTATTAGACTAATATACTGTCTCCCGCGTCAAATCCACCATTAAATTCTGTCCAATACTCTCGAGGTAGCTTGTTCAGGCCTTGTTGATTTCTGCTTGCATCAGGGGCCCATGTCGTGCCGTTGATCGGCATCTCCCAAATCACGATCTCGATCACACCGCCGGTGGACCGGTATTCCGGTATTTCGAACTCCCAAATGGACTCGCCCAGGCGGAGCGTGACACGCCAAAAAATTCGTAGATCCGCCGAAAATGGCCGGGCACCTCTCAAAAAAGTGGTAGAACCACCAGCTTCAAGTGTAGAATAACCAGGCAACACAACACAGATCACCACGAGAAGATAACACTGAAAGCGGTATATTACCTTAGTTTATTTTTTTTGGCCCCAATCCCGCCCCCACCACCGCAATGAGTGGCCTCCCTGACGTCCTCAAGATCGAATGAGCATTTCGTGCGATCGCCGCGGCGTTTTGAACTGTACGCGCTGTGGGCGCGCGAAAAATTTGATTTTTTGAGCATTTCCCGCCGATTTTGTGACTTGTTTTGGATATTCGAACATCCCTCTGGTGACCCGTGACATGTACGAAAATTTTCGTATATTTTGACTGCTGTGACGCGTGACATACGAATTGAATGAAATGGTACAGTAACCTGCACTTGGCCTGACACTTTAAGCAAAGCTCGGGATCGCACTCGCGGAGCGCACCGTGTAACGTCCCGCTTGGTGAGCGAACACGCGCAGCGGAGCGTGCCTGTGGCCGATGCAGTAAGGAACTTTCTTTTTGGCAGCAATAGCAGAGAGGCAAAATAGAACATATTATTGTATACGACAATGGGCACCAACATTTGCGACTGCAGCGGCAGCTTCTCTCACAGTGTGCTTTGTTCGGGAAGCACGTACATTGTGTGGTCGCGTCGCAAGGGCCGTCGTGTCGGCAGGGTTTGCGCCTTCGGCATGCGCCTCCGAGTGAGCACAATACACCTTATATAAAGTGGAAGGGGCAGAAGAACGACTCACGGAGTGAAGCGCTGCATGTGGAAGTCTAGTGAAAATACAGAGCGAGGGCGTGAGTAAACCGATGGAGAGAGTGCAACAGATTGACTTGCCGTCGAATGTGGAGGGAGTGTTCCGGGTGAGCTTAGATTTGCCGAACCCAGTCTTCCCTTCTTGCGCTTCATCGCGGCATCAGGAAGGATCATCTTGCGCGGCTCGAATACCTACCAGCAAGGAAAAAATAAGAGTAAGCCTGCGGACCAATGGGATAAACTGGATACCTCGTTACACGGTGCCTAGATCGCACGGGAGCGTGTCGGGAGAAAAACCGAGAATGGTGCGCAGAAACTGAAAGTCATTATCGGACCATTCTATGGCCTATGGGCGGTGAATATATACAGCGACTAGATAACGAGCCCACACACATCGTCGCCAACGGATTTAAGGAGGAAGCAGTCGCCCCCGCAGGGTGTGCCGGTGAGGTCCTTCATCCGCTGGCTCTTGACGAGTGGTGGTGTGGTGGGGTCGGATCACCTAGTGAGGATCAGCCGCATCCAGAGAAAAAAACACGCGGGGGACCCACGGTACGTGCTACAGAATCCGACGGCGCAGTTCAAATTGGAGCAAAATCCGAGGCTAGCAGTTTATCCGGAGACTGTAAAAATGGGTGCGTGTCGGCGTGCAAATATTTTTCACACGCGAGCACGCCCGGGGGCCAGTCGGGGAAGTCTCTGCCGAGAGACATAAAGTTAAAGTTTTCAAATCTCGTAGAAGGTCAAATATTACCGTCGTCGACTTCTTCAGATCATCCCCTGAACGCCGTCTCGATCCAGGAGTTCCAGTGGAAGGACGCCAGTCTCATCGATATGCTGGTACAGCATCTGATGCTCAGTGCGCAGTCGGTGCGCCGTTTCCACGACTACAACTTCCACTGGAGTTCCTTTGGTGAGAGTTTGAATGAATAGTGTAGCAAAACTTCACAGTCGGGGTCGAGGGCAGACGTGCGCCAGCTAAAATCCTGATATGCTTTTAGATATCTTGCATGATCGAACGTCGGATCGTCCGCGAAGGGAACAAACAGCATATCATGAGGGTCTTCGTCATGAGAAATGTTCCGCGCGGTCGGGGTGCAGTACTCGTGTGTTGGAAGCGCTGAGAACATGTCCGCAACGGGAGATACTTGCATCGGCACCCGCTTTGTGGTCCCCGTCGCGTAGTCCAAGATTTCTGTATATTCCGGCGTCGACGAGGGAGAGGGTGGGGTCACGGTGGGGTCTGAGGGTAACGGGTCCGATTTTTCTGGGTCATATGCCGTGTCCTCTCTCGACGGCGCCGATGGACGTGCCACTGCATGTAGGGCTGTCACCCGTGATCGTGGCCACGGTTCGACGGCACCCGTGCGACGGGTGCCGTGCCCGTTCCGTAGGACATTTTTTCGGAAGTTCAACGGCCCGTTAAAACACGGCCGTCACGGCCGTTCAACGGGTGTATAACTTCTTCTGCCAGAGACACTCATTAGGGTGTAATTATTCTCCACATTGACTATAATTGTGCCTCAATACATAGTTTACACGAGATAGCCATGTAGTAGAATCTCAAATACAACTGCAGCTCAAGTTTCAGCGTCCTTCCGGCACTTTCCGGAAATGATGGCGGAGCTTGAATCCGCTCAAGTATAAAAATGATACTTTTCAGGGTATGAGGACCGAACCTTCCAGCAAGGAGCCTGAAGAGCTCAAATGGGGACTCGAGCACTATCTATTACCCAGGGATGCGATTCTGGAAGCAATGGAGCCAACTCCAGCCCCCAGACCCGTTCAACGGCCGTCACGGCCGTGCCGTTGATCGTGCCGTCCCGTCCGTGAGAACTTCGACTACTCCACGGCCCGTTTTTCGACGGCCGTGGCCGTAACGGCACGGGTGGCAGCCCTAACTGCATGGAGGGTTCTCGACGCGTAGTCATGTTTTCAGAGACGGAATTCCTCTTGTACCTCTTTAAACACTTTCTCTACCATGTATGTGGCGCGATAGATAGATTCGTCATCTTCGTGGTCGGAATCCATCGGTGGGACTGGGTCGATGGAGAAGGAGAGAAGGACGTGTTATTATTAAGTGTTTGGCAACGTCACGGTGCCCCGTGTTGGCGGAGTTTGAATTCCGCCTTATCCATGATCCTCGTTGGATCCTCACATTCTGCTTTCATCTCGGCATACAGACTGTCTTTTGAATCCTCGATGTTCTTCGGGAACGACCGAATTCAGGCTGTGCTCAAGGTTCCGTTTTCCATCTTCGTTTACCACGTCTTTTTAAACATCTCTAGGATTTCAGTCAGGAAGAGCTCATTTTGCGCCAACTTGAGTCAACATACATGAAATCCTTGAGCCGTTTCTAGTCCTCGCTGTTCACGAGGGCAATATTGTCAGATTACTCCGAGTCGTGCATGAAATTCGCATGACTAGAACAAAACTTGATGAAGACAGTTGCAAAGAACTGAGGATGGAGCCGAGTGTGGTGATGTTACTGAATGAGGGGACAGGGGACATTGGTCTAGGAAATGCCCCACGCCGAGAGCTTACGCCCCTTTATGGTCATCATGACAAGGAGATTCCTGTTGGGCATGAAACGGGCTTTTTAGCCGAGTCTAGGCCGAGTCTAAGTAGCCGCCTACGTAGGGACCATGACCAAAGCCAGCTAAGCGTAGGTGATAGCCTCACCGAGTTCGGTTGGATCCTCGCCCGAGCCGAGCTCTGAAGAGGCAAACTGAACCAAAATTCAACTGCATATACATACCTTTTCCCGACGGGAAGGTGGACCGAGCAAATGTCCGCTTTCATCCACAAAGTATGAGCGTCTATACCTAGCCGAAACTGATGCTTTCAAGCTCATCAATTGTTCATCAACAGCATCAGCTTCGAAAACTGCGGAGCGCTTGTTCTTTTATAAAGTCCCATCCATCCATCAGACATCTTGCCTCTCGCCCCACTTCTGACCTTTGAAATGTCAAAAATCAAAGTTGTAGGAGTGTTTCGTGGGCTTACCAATGGGATTGACCTAGACTTGACAGGACAAATCCATTTCTGCTTCCACTGATTCCAAAGAATTACCAGGATCCGAAACTTCTGGACCTAACGATGAAGTGAGTGTAAGAAGATTCCACAGAAGTAGAGCTGACTGGTCACAGAATGCTGCTACCTCCGGTAACTCTAGGGATGAGCCGGTTTCTTCTGCAAAGGTAGTGTGCATGGATGTATCATTCAGGACAAGCTGGACCAATAGTTCTAGGATGCAGTACTAGATCCGACTTCACAAGAGCAAGCAGATCAAGCAAACCGTTCCCAGAACCTTGCAGTTGCTTTTCTGGATCAATATCGGAGTTTGGGAGACTTGAAAGACCTCGAAGCGGCAATCCAAAAATTCCAGGAAACAGTGGACCTGGTTCCACATGGCCACCTTGGTCGAGCAAGATGTCTGCAAAATCTTGCAGTGTGTTTGTGGGATCGATACAAGAGCTCAGGGAAGCTGGAGGACCTTGATGCTGCATTGCCACCATTTCAAAAAGCAGCAGATCTGACTCCACAAAATAATCCCAATCGAGCACACTATCTGCAAAGTCTAGGCGAGGGTTTCAGAAGTCGATATGAGCTGACTGGAGATCTAGATGATCTTCACACTGCATTGCAAAATATTCAAGAAGCAGTGGACATGACTCCACAAAGGCATCCCAACAGACCAGTTTATCTTCAGAATCTTGCTGTGGCTTTTGATGATCGATATAGCAGATTGGGAGAGCTGAAGGACCTTGAGATCTCAATGCAAATGACTCAAGAGGCACTTGACCTGACTCCCCATGAACACCCCAATAGAGCAGCATTCGTGCAAAATCTTTCTGTGTCTCTTGGGCATCTATATAGAAGGTCAGGAGAGCTGAAGGACTTGGAGAGCTCAATACAAAGAGAACAAGAGGCACTTGATCTGACACAGCAAGGGGACCCAAATTGGGCTGACCGTATGTCAAATTGCGGCAAAGGAATGATGAATCGATATATGAGATTGGGAGATGTCAAAGACCTTGAGCATTCATTGCAGAAATTTCAGGAAATAGTGGAGGTAACTCCAGAAGGACATCCCAAAAGGGCGGAATATCTTCAAAGTCTTGGAAGATGTTATCGACAGAGATATGAGAGCTTTGGGGATGTACAGGATCTTGAAGTTTTGCTTCAAACACAACAAATAGCACTGTCTCTGGTTCCAAAAAGCCACCCAGCTCGAGCAAATCATCTATCTGATCTTGCAAATTCATTTGGTCATCGGTATGCAAGGAAGGGAGATCTAGAAGATCTTAAAACTTCAATGTGCATGTCTCAAGAAGCAGTAGATATAATTCCGAGGTGGCATCCTGAGCGGGCAAACCTTCTAGCAAGTCTAGGGGAAGGGTTCAAACACCAATATAGGAGATTGGGGAGCCTAAAGGACCTCCAAGCTGCATTGGAAAACTTTCAAGAAGCAGTACACCTGACTCCAAAATTGCATCCCAATAGAGCAAATTACTTGCAGAGTATGGGGGAAATGTTCCGATATCGATATGAGGGGTTCAGAGATTCACGGGACATTGAAGCTGCAATTCACACACACCAAGAAGCTGTGGAATTGACCCCACAAGGACACCCCAGCAGAGCACATTATCTACATGAGCTTGCAATATCGCTAGGGGAGCAATATGAGGGGTTAGGAAACCTTGAGGACTTTGATACCACTTTGCAGAAACTTCAAGAAGTAGTGGACTTGACTCCAGAAGGGCATCCCAATAGAGCACATTATCTGCATAGTCAGGGTATCTCAATGATGAAGCGATATATGAGGTTTGGAGATCTGGAGGACCTTGAAGTTGCATTGCATAAAGTTCAAGAGGCAGTCGACCTGACTCCACATGGGCATCCGATGCGAGTAGTTTATCTTAATGGACTTGGCATTTTGTTTGGTCATCGAAATGAGAGGCTTGGAGATCCAAAGGACTTTGAAGCCTCACTACAGAAAGTACAGGAATCCATAGCCTTAATTTCTCCCGATCACCCTGATAGAGCAGTGTATTTAACCAGTCTTGCAACATCTTTTCAAGGAAAATATCAGAGATTTTGGGATGCAAAAGATCTTGAAGCTGCATTACAGATAATGCAAGAGGTTGTGGATCTGACTCCCCAAGAACACCCTAAAAGAGCAAGCCACCTACACATTTTTGCTAAAGCGCTCACTTATCAATATCGAGTGTCAGGAGATCTCAAAGTTCTTGACACTGCTTTGCAGACCCACCAAGAGGTTGTGGATCTGACTCTGCAAGTGGACCCTGAGCTCGAATGTCACCTACAAGCTCTTGCTTTTTCCTTCCTACTACGATACCAAAAATCCAGAAAGATTGAGGACCTTCAGGCTGCACACAGAAATTATGAGGTCTCTTTTAACCTGCCATCACCGGTGCCTGAACGTTCTTGGGCTCATGCTCTCCAGTGGGCTTCACTTACACAAAACCTCCCAGCACCATATTGTGTATCTCCACACATCTCTGCCTTCGCACTGCTTCCAGAAATCCTCTGGATTGGACATTCCATACCTGTTCGTCATAATGCTGTCCACAGGCTCAATATTTCAGGTGCCACTTCAGCTGCAATCCATACATGTATTAATGTCTCAAGTCTCATCCCTGCTGTGGAGATTATGGAGCAGGGATTAGCCACCATATTTCAGCAAATGCTGCAGCTCAAGACAAATGCGGACACACTTCATCCAGATCAGGCAGAAAGTTTGAAAACACTTTCAGCTCAACTCTATAGAGCATCTTCCAACTCAATAAAGCTTGTAAATGATAGGAAAAAACTTCTAGAACAAATTCGCATGGAGCCAGGTCATGCCTATTTTCTTCGACCAACACCATACAGTGCTCTTCGGAATGCTGCTCAAGGAGGACCAGTCGTGATTCTGAGCAGTCAGAAAGATCATTGTGATGGACTCATAATTCTCGACCCATCATCAGATCCAGTTCATATTCGACTTCCGCATGTAACCGTTGATTTACTCAAATCACGTCGAGAGTTGCTCAAACAGTTGCTTCGTCGCTGCAATATTCGAAATCGGGAACAATCACCATCCTCCAGACTATTTGGGAAACGAGAACAGTTCTCTACCAAACCAATCCAAGAGTGCTTTACAGATATGTTAGCCTGGCTCTGGACCACTGTTGTTGCCCCGATATATCAAGTATTAAATTCTGTGAGTAAAATGAGGTCCTTTTTCTTTGGTTTCAGTTGATATTGACCCTTTTCACATAGCATGGGATCCAGAATGGTAGACTCTGGTGGCTTCCGACTGGTGCTTTTACAGGGCTACCTCTGCATGCATGTCCTCCAACCGATCAATTTATCCATTCATATACAGCAACACTTGGATCATTGCTAGATGCATATGCTAAAAAAGCAGCTAGTGAGCCAAAGGTTTCAATTGTTGGAGTCACATACACCGGTCCTGGTAAACAAAATTTCCTCAAGGGTGTCGAGAAGGAAGTCAAAAAGATTGTCTCCATTGTCAAAGAGCCTTCTGTGCAGTGCCTTGTAGGAGAGCAAGCCACCCCCGAGGCAGTTAAACTCTGGCTACAAGATTGCTCTTGGGGTCATTTGGCTTGTCATGGTAGCCAAAATCTGATTAGCCCAACAAAGAGCCATCTGCAGCTATATGGAGGCATCTTGGACTTGGAGACAATCCTTCGGACACCTCTTTCAAATGCACAAGTTGTGTTCCTCGCTGCATGTCAGACTGCAATGGGGGATGCTGAGCTTGTGAACGAATCCTTCCATCTGGGCGGAGGATTCATTGCAGCAGGCTTCCGCGGTGCTATCGGGACTATGTGGTCGATGAATGACGAAGACGGACCAATAGTTGCGGAGATTGTCTACTCTCATCTGTTTCGTGGAGGTCGACAGCCTCAAGCCAGCGAGGCAGCTGAGGCTCTACAGCTCGCAGTGAAACATTTGAAGGATATGAAGATTCCTTATGAGCGATGGATACCATTTATTCACATGGGTGTCTGAATTAAACAGTTCTTCATATTTCAGAATGGACTGAGGCTTTGACATAAGATAATGAGGTAAAATTTTGAGTGGCTGACTTCTCCTTCACAAATAATGCACGGCCAGAAAATGATGACATAAAATAAGATGAATACCAGTGTCACGATAATCACAAGCTTTCCCACTGCCTTCCAGGCCCCACAGGCTATGGTATCCAGGGGAAATTCAGCATTATCCTCTGTGGGGTTTACTGGAATCTTCATTAGTGTCGTTCAAAGTTATCCTACTTGGTCTCCTAATTGGCTTCCTACTCATCTTCCTGAACTGAGTAGGAGAGTGAACAGGAGGTCGAGTAGGAGGCCAAACAGGAACCTCAGAGCTCCTTTTTGCAAAGAAATCTGCTACTCATGTTCCTACTCATTCTCCTCCTCGCACTTGCGTTTTTTGGAGGAGGAAAGTCCTCCTACTCGTCTCCTACTAGCCAGGGGTGGGTTTCAAAGTTTCTCCTACTTGGCTCCTCCTCATTCACCTGAAGTTCACTCTCCTACTTCACATTTTGCAATCAAAACTCCAATTACCCTGCAAGTAGGAGAGCGAGTAGGAGGAGGTCAAGCAGTGGGAAACGTGAGCGACACTATTGTCCTCCATGGTGGATGGATGATCATTCGCTCCAGCATTTTGAGCACCGGGAATGTCTTCACCTATGTATTTCTTTCAACATCGGTGTAAGGGTGGGTTAATATAGTTATCCCATCGTGGGCCGCAGTCTGGGTTGCGACTTCATCATCACTGAGGTGGGGAGCAACTTCCCGGTCAACTAAAATAAATATTTCTGCTTGGTCAACGATCAATTGCGGTTCAACGTACCAGCTGTGTCTTCGGACCCTCGAATCGAACGGGCAGGTAAAGATGTAGATGGAACGATGCACGTACGAGATAAGGGAAAGGAAGAATTTGATGCTGTTGTCGATGTTCGTTCACATCAAACGAACCATCCTTCACGTCCACGTGCTCGGATTTGCGTAAGGCGCCTCCCATGGCCCCAAAACGGGCGGCATTGACAAAGGTTCTAGAAAGTCTTGTGCTAGTCTGTGCCCTCCCCCAGTCATTTTGAGGCTTTCGGAGCAATTTTAATCTAGGAACCTTTGAGCCTTCTGTTTGTTTCAAATTGACTCAGACTTATGTTTTTTTTTCAAGGTGGAGCGAAGACTCAGCTGTTCCCGCGACTCCGTGCGCTCAAATCTGACAGTGTGGGGGACTAACCGGGCCCGACGGGTGATCAGATTTCAAGCGAACTTCCTTGTCAAACAAGAACCTCGAATATGAGAGCGATATTCGAATATTTTGACCCACTGCTGCAACACTGCTGCGCCGCTCACTCAGACTGAGGCGGCCCGGGTGATCCGTTGAATTCGCTGTGACAGCGGAAGAAACACAGCCACACATCCCTTTTTCATCATCACCAGCTAGCACGTCTGAGCCCACCTCCTCTCGGGATGAATGAACATCGATTCTTCAAGTAGCTTGTTTCTGGTTTAGCTAAACTGCTTAGTACTTAGTCTTTGGCTCATTGCTCAGTTGGCTCCAAGTTTTCTTCGCAGCTTCCTGGTCCAGATCTTGGAATCCGGTGACGACTCGGAGTTGAATCTCGATTGCGTCGCGGCTCTGGCGGCACGCAGAGACGTGCATTTTCGCATCTTCCATGAAATCCCTTATCCTACGCAGTACTCCTTGATGAGATGACGCTTTATGAACGCGGACACTGGTTGGCGGCTACTGCTAAGCGCCCCCCGATGGATCTTCGCTACTCCATGCTACCAAATGCTGACAGGAGTGGCGTATCAGAGAACGTGGTAACCAAACCACAGCTTCTGGCGCTCGTACCGAAGGGGTTCTTTCGCTCCTTTCGCTCATGTGTTGGCTGGGGACATCGTTATGGCTGACGGATGCTAGTGCTGGAACGAGGCCACCAAGGAACGTCGTATCCGGGGACTTGGCAATCTGGGTTCCGCCGTCACTGGCTCTACCGACCAAACCAATTCTTTTGGCTGATGCATTCGTCGGCGACGGACATCGAGCTTGTAATATATCGCTCCGCTTCCCTGCGCCAAGTTCGATGTCCGTTGACAAACCATTGCCTTCGGAACTTCGTGGGTAGCGAGAGTCCCTACGGGCTAAGTACTTCTGCGACGGTAGTACTTGTCCTTCGGTCTGGCAAGTAGCCCCTGTTCCTAGGGGTTGTTCCCATCCACGGAACTTGTTCCCATCCACACCGGAACTTGCGCAAGAAGTTACCCTCAAAATTTGTATTGTGAACTTCTCTGATGTTAGCGGTTAGATAGAAGGTGCACGAGGGGTAGCCCATTTATACTTTAAATGGACTTCAAGCGCCTCGCGGCCCAAACAGGCGCTCCGAGGCAATCCTTCCAGAACATTGCAATCGCGTGTTCGAGAATTCCCGCCTGAAGGATGGGATCCGTTGGGAAGGAAGAAGGTGTGCCTGAATAGGTTCACTTGAAATCACCTTGGAATCCTATACAGTTTCGCCCCAACTCTAACCGTGAGACATCCTATGGAACACTCATTTGGGGCAGTGACTCCACCGAGAAGCCCGTCAACCACGCAATGGATCGTAATCCAATTTGAAACATCCTGATAATTATTTCGCATTCACTGTTCGTCTCTAGGTGAATTGCCTTCCTTTGCGAACTCGACGTAATCGAGCATGAGCAGACCACATAAATACGGCCCCGATCGTGCTTGAACATCACATATTCGATCCTCCTTTACGCCTCTCATTCCTCAATCGCGCAGGGCGCAGAATAATTTCACCTACAACTTGTGAGGGATACGTCTTTTCGCTTAAGAGCATAATGTTTACCTGATTTCGTCAGACCACCCATTTCGTATTCATCATGCCCATTCGTTCTCTTTGGAGCTACACCCTCGCCATTCTTCAACGACCCCAGCTTCGTTGGCTCCGCAAATCAACCTGGCCCTTTATCGGTGTACAACGCACAAGTACTTGTCGGGTATCAGCCCACGTATATGATACAGTTCTCCGACCTCCACACCAACAGCAGCAACTCCTCTACCGAGGCGGGGTTTGACATTTCGGCATTGGGACTTTTCAACATTGGCGGATACGGCGGCAGCACAGAAAGCAACACGCATTTCGATAATGGGACACAGATCCTCGTGATATCAGACAACACGACCAACGCCTACCTCATCGGATTCGTCCAAAATATGTTCTGGACCCCTGGATCAGAAAGTCCATCGCCCCCGGTTTCTTTCCCAACCACACCATCGGCCACTGGACGTCCTTTACGAACTCCCTCGGCTGCACCCAAAATCAGGAAGCGTGCTCGTCAAACTCAGAGCAATGCCCCGTGGTGCGTCACACTCCAGGTGTTGCATGATTTGGTGTTTAATCCCGAACCGGGCACTCGCGCGCATTGCACAGAACACTGCACTGACAACCATGGGATCTGATCAGAACGGGCCGGATGGGATCCCTCAGCGCGCTGCTTCCCAGGACGGTCGTTTCTGTCTGATGATACCTGGGGCGAGGGGTTATTGTGAGCACCTCCACCATACCGCGAGAAAAACATTAACTTGTGTCGCGAGGTTTATATCCTTGATAGCGGCGTTCGAAGCACGCACATCGAGCTTGCTGGAAAGGTGGAGCAAGGATGGGTCGCTCCACGCTTCGTAGGGAAGGTATTCCACCCCCTAGCTCAACTATTCGCAGATTAATCGCAAATATTTGCCAGGCCACAGACGATCTATGTGCGTATTATCTCATTTAACTCTGAGTCGGGACTCAACTTTCAATTCAGACGCGTTCGTGGCGGGGAACACCTTGGGAGTCGCAAGAAAAGCCACCATCGTTCCTGCTCGGGTATGATCTTCTCCTGTTCAATGATGGTGCTTCCTAAGCTCTCGCTGCCACATCAGATAACCAACGAGACTTGCAAGAGCACTCCCGACGATATTGCGGCTGCGGTTAACTGACTCCGAGCGCAGGCCGTCGCCGCGAAAATGCATGTGGTTGTGTCCGCTGGTAACAAAGACCAGAACCAGGTTAGTCTAATGAACTGATGATCGAAGTGAATCTAATTCTGTCGATGGAGTGCTTTGGAGGACCCTCGGCGCCGGCCGCCCAGCGCGTTAAAGATGTGGGCCAACTCATCGTTGGGGCGACTGATTGGGAAGAAAGTCGCTAGTCCTTCTTCGCTGGCCACATGGGTTCCAATTACGGCGACGTGAGTACCCATTTCTCCCCCCTTTTGCCGTCGCTGGTTGGTTAATGTGGGACAGTGCTTGACGCTATTTGCTCCTGGAACATCAATGAGCGTGGCACCCAACCAGTCCGACACGGTAAGTGATAGATAGCACAGCACAAGACACTCAGGGCACTTAATAAATTTGTCAGACCATCAATTATGACGGAGTCGAGAACTCCGGCACATCCTACGCAACTCCACTCGTCTCGGGTACCATTGCCGGCGTGCCGCACTTGGTGAGTCATTATTCCAAATTATATCGGAATGGTCCCTCATGCAAACACGTAGTCACCAGCGGCGGGAATTTGGACCCTAGCGCTATGAAGGCTTTGGTTGTGCAAAACGCTGTCCATGGCGGGGGATTGAAGGATCTCAATGGCTCCCCCGACATCTTCCTGCAGTCGCCAATCCTTAGTATTTCCCTGCAGTAGTCCCATGAATCGGTTTCTCGGAGATGTACTTGTTCAATTGATGTGTTAGCTTCGGGCTCAGAACTATTCGCCAGTACACGTAGAGAATGTCGTGGCATTAATGGTATGTATAAGCAGTCGAACTCCATCCTGAAAAAGACGCAAATCCCGACGTTCTGGGTGATTCATTTATAGGAAGCGCACAATTTTCGATCACAGACCTCTATACTCTCCCCAGTAGCGTAGTTCACATCTATCGTGTTGCCTTTGTCTTCGTCCCGGGAAATCCCTGGCAGATTTCCACGGTTATTTCAAGTCCCGCTAATATCCACTCCAAACTAACTCGCCGAATCCGGTCAGCCATTCCAACCTCACCTGGATATGTTTCGCCAGGAAATCCCTGGTCAAACTCAGACCATCGCTGATACTGCTGCACAAGTAATTCTCGCTCGCAACTTTCTCCCGGGAAATGTCTGGACCCCAGCCTTGCACTCAACTGACCTGTGGAGGCCGTTATAATCGATATACCAGAGTCCTCAGGCGTGGTTCCAGCCTCTCTGTGTCTTCTGGGAATGATAAACAAATACGGTTCACACATGTTACTGTAAAACCATCTTAACGAACAACGTTAATGCGCATTGCAGCAGTTGAATGCCGGTCACAGCAGTTGAATGCTCAGAATAACCAACCAACCCCAACTCTAATCTTTCCGCGCAGCCGTCTTGTTAGTCTTTCCGCCTCGACGCCTCCGCCTCCTTCTCCGCCCTCGCCTCCAAAATTGCCTCCCTCAACCGGCGACACGCCTCCTCCGCCTTCTCCTCCTCGATAATGCTAAAGCTCACGCGAACGAACGGCGTTGCGCCCCCGAGCGGCATGAACGCCGTCCCTGGAACTGCGAGCACCCCCTTCGCGACCGCCTTGCCCGAGATGAGCTCCGCGGAGTCGGCGGGGAGGCCATCCGCATGAGGTGCACGAGGAGCTGCC
The DNA here is from genome assembly GCA_029378395.1 of Mycena leptocephala. NCBI lineage: Eukaryota > Fungi > Basidiomycota > Agaricomycetes > Agaricales > Mycenaceae > Mycena > Mycena leptocephala. Next base: position 73,984 of record JARJLF010000203.1, on the reverse strand, counting down.
AATGCGCTTGTTATTAGTAAGAAGGAAAGAAGGAACAATGATACCTTGATATAAAGGAACATGCCCGCGACGGGCGTCGTCCACTCCGCCAGCCCACTGAGGTGCTTGTGCGCGACGCGCTCGAAAGCGTCGCGTCGTGTGCGGTAGAAGGCTGCCACGCCGGCGCAGTGCGCGAGGAAGCCGTCGGGGCCCCAGCGCGAAAGGAGGGAGTACGCCATGATTTGCGTTAGGGTGGGTGGTTGGAGGCTGGTTGATATTTATAAGCAAAACATATATTGAGCGGGATTAAGGAAGATATGAAGGCAGAGGAGAGGAAGGAATACGCACTTGGTGTTGGATGTAATCATGTTCACCGCCACGCAAAGGCTCTGAGACGCAGTCATATATCCGAGACGCATACCGCTGCTGAGTACCTTGCTGAACGAGTCGAACCTGCACTCATAGGAGCGGCCGTCAGGGGTCTTGCAGATGCGCATCACAACGCGACCTACCGCACCACCCGCCCCCGCTCCCCATTGACTTCAGGCTCGAGGGCAAAATAGCTCCGCGCCTGCTGGCCTTCTGGGCCATAATACAAAAACGCGTACGCGTCGTCTTCGAGGACGAGGAAATTGTACTTTTTCGCGAGTCGAAGCCTGGATTGGTGCGTCATCAGTTCCCAGCCTGCAGTTCGCCCAATTCAGCGCTGGTAGAGACGTACACTTCGACCTTGCGGTGCTCCGGGATGGACGCGCCGGTAGGGTTGCTTCCGGAGGGAATGGTGTAGAGGAGCTTCGGGTAGGCCTTTCCTGGGTGCGTGGTTTCCCATTGGGACAGGATTGATCCAAGGTGGGTGGGGTTGAGGCCCTGTGAGTCGGCGTGTGCCTCTGGCAGCGTCATGGTGTGAGTTATTATTTATATACAGGGAGAACCAATCGGAAACGTACCGACAAGGGTGCAGGGCAGCGCTGCAAGGAAGCCTAGGGCCCCGCTGAATCAATGGCCATAGTTGAGTCTCTATATGATGGATGAATCAGACGGAAAACCATACGCGTATACGGGCGTCTCAACCAGGACATGGTCGCCGTTGTCTATCAGGGCCTCGCACGCCTGAGCGGGCCGCAGCGCATCAGAGATACTCTGCCTTTGATGAACGGGCTATTTACGCGCCTTATACATGAGGTCCTGGCTTCCTACACCCACGGTGACGTTCCAGCTCCCGTCAGGCACCCGTTTGTGCACATGGGTTTGGAATTTCTCCAGCCACTGCACAATGAGGACCGCGTCAGAATCGGTTCAGCTGGGAACGTTCTGCGCACATCTATGAAGCGAGCTACGCCGGCAGTCATACCGTACCTGCATCAATTGCCAGTTGTCGGGATTGAAAGCAACGAAAGACGTCACAGACTGCAAGGCTTCAGTAAGATCTTCATTTTCCAGTGTGATTGCGAATGGATTGTCGTCTGAAGACGAGGTAGGCATTCCCGCGAGCGTGGGCTTTAACTTCATCGTTATCGATTCAAATGGGAATGTGGACGAGTTAGGGCGTCCTGCTCGTAGGCTCAGACTGATATTACATCCACCGCAAACGACACACCAGCAAGTAGAGAGATCATCCCTGGGATGTTTTCTAGCGGGAACAGACCGCGAACTGCAGCGGAATCCGATTCAGCTCTCCCACCAAGGAGAAAATTGGACAGCCCTTACTTCCGCACGCTTTCCATAGCTTGGATTTTTGAGAGAGGAAGGGGGCGATATCGAGGTGGTGGAGGACATTGGTAAGACGGAAGAAAGTGACTCGTCCATTTCTCCGCATGGCAATCAACCCGGGAGCCTTTGATCCATTACTACTCGTGGCATTAGCCTACGTATCTACTGTCACGGGACCTTTAGATAACGGATGACAAGGACTTGAACAAGAGATAGAGAGAGGGACCATTCGAGCCTGTATCCCCAGTGAAAATCCCTTATGCTCACGTTTGCCGGGATCTGTTGATATCTGCTGGTCGGCGGCTCACTCTGCTCAATTCTGCTGCCATCTGTTACTTGACGAAAATCGTTAATAAATCATAACTTAAAATGTAGGTTTCTTTGACGTCATCTTCGTTTTCCATCTCCTCAGAAACTTCAATTTTTTTGAAGAGTTGGCAAAGAGTTGGATTGAGGACACTGCGGTCCGTGCGCACCATCAAACGTGTGCTTCGGCGGTCGGAGTTTAAATGTCTCTTGCTTCCTACCACCATCTTCCCGCCTCCCGCCTCCCGCCTCCCTCTCCCATTCCCTGCAGCCGCCAGTGCACATCTCGTCCTTGCCCCTCGTTCCTTCCCTCGTTCCTCTTCTCACCTACTTGGCCATCATACACCAAACATTTCTTGTTCGCCCTGGCGCGGCAGTGTAGCTACGATCTGAGAAAGAACGCGACTTGACGCGTTCAATGTGTCCTCAACCCATGTCTACAGACTCGCCTTGGACCGATACCTTTGTCTTTTCTTTGTAGCACAGCAGCGCAGTGATGTTGCGCGGTCTTGCGCGATTCTTGGGATTTCAGGAAAATTAGCCCTCCAAACGTGAGCCATCCATATACTTTACTGCGCCGCGAGTTCTGATTTTTATCAATCCAGGTGCGCTGTCGGCAATATCGGTATGTTAACGTCCGCCTTCACCTATATTCAGGCTGACGACATTTGTAGTTGTTATTTGGCCGTCCTATGCATTATAAGTACTCGTTATTCACTCCCCGACGCTTACATGTCTTTGCTTTAGTTCTCTGACTGTGCCCCATGCCGTTCGATTCCCACCATTTGTATCGCTCAGTCCATAACTAATACACGACTTCGCGCTAACAATCTAGTAGAATGTTCAGGTCAACACGGGCACTGATTGCTCCTGCGACTCTACGCTGAGTTCGTTGGTTCTGCATTCATTGTCTTTAGGTTAACCTTTTCGTTTTCTACGACTATCTACCCGGCGCCCACCCTGACATTGTTCACAAAGACGTACAGTGTAATGCACGCGTGAGTTGTTGTCATTTCGTCTGCCATGCCTCGATGCATCATTCCCACAAATTGTAGCCGCCCCACCTATCCCGAGATGCATTGACAGCTCGCAGGTCTATGTCTATGTAGTTCCATGGTACGGCACCGGCGTCGTTATTCATTTGCTTTTCTCATTCTCAGCGTCATTTCCAGGTTATTGACTTGCGTGCGAGTCGGGATGCGGAGGATTTGTGGTGAGTTTTCCGTATGAATGCGACGCACATATAACATATACTCATATTTTGACAGGCTCCGCATTTGACGTTTCGGTCGCGCGTTCCCCTGGGTAGTAGTGTGGAAGGACGGTGGATGGATCGGTGGGATGGTGACTTCTAGTTAAAAACATGTCGTACTAGCTGAATAAATTGGATTTGTCGATAAAAATGAACAAAAGGAACAAGAAGAAGCGGGTATATAGCGCAGCAAATCTGGGCAGCTCTCGCCTGCCCTGAGCATAAAGTGAGCTGAAATGAGCAGACGGCAGGATAGTTAGATCAAAATCTCATCTGCTATAGGCTCATTCCTCTGCTCACATCTGCTCGTTTCTGCAACACTTTAGGTGAGCAGTTCCAGCAGTCTGGGGCAGCGCAGAGCATACGGGATTTTCACTGGGCTGTATCTCTCGACCTGATCAAGCATCAGCCCCAGGATAAAACGAAGAATAGTGTCAACGCACACCCTGTGTTTCATTGATCCGGCGGCTGCCAAAATTTGAACAATATTTCCGGGGTCACCTGCTGGAAATAGCATTCAAAGCGGGTCTGTAATATGATTAGACATAGATTTCAAGTATAACTTGGCGCAAAATACAAGAAGCTGATCCCCGTCAACAATGCCGACCAATGCCGCTGAGGTGACCGCTGAATGTCGAGGTTGAATTCGCTTGATTCTCCGCCCTATTTGAGATTAGTTTGGAATACCACCTTACATTAACCGTTCTGCAACGATTACCTCGGCGATTCTTTGTATCTCTTTGCGCACTTCCTCATCTGGCGTATCTCCTTCCTTCCGGCTCTCTGGTAGTTCTCATTTTTCGGGGTCAGACCTCCTCTCCGCAGTTTCACTTTACAATTAAAAGCTCCGTGTGGCGTAACAGCTGACCGAAGCGCAGCATTTCGTGAGGACGCCTTTCATCGCAGCGGCTGTTGGCTATGGCGCAGCCCAACGATTCTAATCAAGCCGGGAGGCCATGTAGTCCTCCCTGAAGATTCTTGAGTTATAAAAGGGCAGCGTTCCCCGTCGTTCGGATATGCCATCTTTCACCACGCTCCATTTATTCCTTGGCTTCAAATCTTTGAAATTGCAACCATTCTTTCTAAGATCAGTTCACCCCATCATGATATCTCGGCGCTTCTGCCTGTGTCTTCGGAGTCTTTCTCTATTCTCGATGAATTCAAGATTACTCTTCGGCTCCTGGAAATATTTCTTGCGCTTACTCTCAACCAAAGACCTCGCAGGCAAACCTTCTCGCCTCTTGCCAGCCTGGGGTTTGTAACGGGAATCAACCCCGTTTCCTATTTCTTCGAACCACTGAAGACGTAGAGCGCGTTTGCACGGTCTGATGATCGTCAATATATTTTCCTGCTTACACATGTTTCTGGTTGTTTTACACGGTCAGGAACTCTTGCAAAGGTCTCTCGGCTGTCAAATTACGGTTTTCCTGCGGCTACTCTCTATAACCGTTTTTTGTTTTGTTTATGGGTGTTGAATTGGCTGGGAAAAAAGATGCCTAGGCCCTAATTGCTTTTTTGCGAACGTCAATGCAGTGGTACGATATCAGCTGGGCTACCTTTTTTCTTCTCCGGTCAGACGCGGGATTCCGCCACGCAACAGTCTTCACCTGCAACTTAGCCCCTTGGTAGGTTTACTTTCGCAAGGATTTTTCAACGTTGTATTCGTGTATTAACAAGATTGGAACAATATCCTTTTCATGGCTTCATTAGTCCTATCCCGGAGCGAAGCGGAGGCTTCGTCTTCTACGCTTGACGCCGTATACGGCCATGCTTTTGACGGGTAATACTGTAGTGTGTACGGTACGGCAAATCCCGTTCCCGTCGAATATGGCTCAATGGGTAGGGACGGTACGGCTGTCGTACAACCGGCTCATAGAAGCCCTAGCAGTATCCCAGTGCCCACACCGAAAATTGCCGGACTCAGGAGCACCCGATGTGCTTTTTGAATCGTAAAGTATCAAAAACGGTTCCAATCGAGCTGGGATTTAAGCTGATTTGTGTACTTTCAATCTGGTTTCACCCGAACTTATATTGGGACTTTCAGACCAACCTGATACTATCTGAGGCTGGCTATCCGGCCACCTAAGCATCTTTAGCCTCATTCCCGTACATAGCGACATTTGAATGCGTGTTTATGGGGTCCCAAATGATGTACCACATACTATAAGTGAACCTATTTTTTCTCCTGAATTTAGAATACGATTTCATGCCTGGCTGAATTTCTTTTCTGGGTATGTCCCAAAATGGTAAAAACTAGCTATCCGGCCACCCGCCCAATTCACTCATTGCGAGTGGTGCTGTTTATCCCAAGATATGCCAAACTATATAATGGATATGAATGTATTATTATGTGCAGAGAAACTTCACGTCTATGCAGTATCAGGACTGTTGTTAAGACAAACCCTGGGTCGACCTGGCTGTGGCAGGACAGTGAATAACCCGGCCGGGACGATAGTCGAATAACCCGGTCTGAAGTGATCGTGACCGACAACGAGAGGACAGCGCTGAACAACCTGGCTCTACTGGGGAAGTTTGGCTGTAGCCGTCGAGGTGGAGTGTCGCGAGACTTGGAAGAGGCGGCGGAGTAACCGCCTGGTCACCGAACTCGAGGATAACTCAAGGAGAAGATGATATGTGTACGAGCGTCGTTCGTAGTCGTGGTGAGAGAGCGCTGCGCCGTTGTCAGGTCAAAGCAGACTTGATATTAGACGAGGTAGAATCTAGAGTACATGTAGATTCTACTGAGTTTATATACTGTATCCTATGAAGCTGATGGTTGCCCCTTCAATGAAATAGCGACCGCCCTTAGGTGCTCGATCTTGGTAACAGACGATCGGGGTATCCCGATCGTTGTTTGAATAACCCCTGGTTGGTTATTCTGATATCCCGATCGTCGTTTGAATACCCCTGGTTGGTTATTCTGAATCCAATTGTCCTACGCGCGTCCCGATCATCATTTGAATAACCCCTGGTTGGTTATTCCGAATCCAATCGTCCCAAGCGAATACGAATAACCCCCTGTGGTTATTCCGTATGCTTGTGATAACCCGGGATACCCGGGGTTGAGTTTGAGCGAAAATGTTGGAAGTATGCCAAATCATGACAACTGTATCCAGATGACTTTCTGACACAGAAGGTGGGTGAAATTGCTCTGTGGACAGAATGGCTTGTGTTACAAATGACGAAAGTCTGGACAAGTCTGGACGTCCCAGGTTGAAGTGTATATATTGCCTAGGGATGTATTTGGACTTAGCTGAACACCAATAATGTCCCTCACACACTCACAACCAGCTCAAAAAAAACCATACGTATGCACCAACAAATTTGGCGGATTTCGGTCATATCACACCGTGAACGAGGAATAGGGGAGGTAAAAGCCTGCTAACTTGATATAGGAAACATCAAGTGGGTGCAACAACATTGACAATATCCTATGTCCGTAGCAAGCACCGGGTGTGCGCAACACTGGCGGCCAGGATGCGCAACTCAGCGCATCAAATTTCCCCTTGAGGGTCCTGCACTTGATACAAAGCCTTTGTCATTTAGTGAGTCAAACTGCGCGATTCCTCAGATTCAGGGGATGCACTGCATTCCGTGGGTTCGTCGGCACAGGGTTTGCCGACCCCCGTCGGCAGAGGTCGACCGACCTGGAGGCAAACGGAGTGTGCCGACCCAGGCTGAGGTCTGTCGATGGTCCAGCCCCATTCAACCGTACATCAGGGTGTATTGTTTCTTTGTTTCAGGGTTGTTTTGGTACGGAATTGAGCGAGAGAATATTTGATACTATTTGGCCAGTTGTCAAAACGTGTGAATCCGCTTAGAATCCGCCCTTGCAATAATTTTTCCTCATGCCTCTTCACATTTGATTTGCTCCCGTCTCCCTAACGCAAATTCCATGGGTAAAATAATGCAGGAGGAATTTCTGACTGGTGCCACTGGCAAACCGCGATTCATCTTTCACCATCTGGGATTCTGGGTTCGGATCCGTGCCACTGCGTGGCACCTGGTAGAAGTGGAGTTAGTTGTCGACTGCCCATTCAGCATTCTGATAAATTATTGAGAAATGTTAATACATGGAGAGAGCAGGGAAATGTGAGAGAAACTGCAAGAGGGCCACAGAATCGGCACAGTAGAGGGCTCAGGGTCGACGGGAGAAGTCACCAGGAACAAGTAAGATCGTCATTCCGTTGCTACGGGCTACAGGCTCGCTAGCGACAACAAAGGGGGCCATGGAACTGGAGGAGGATAGCGGGCAAGTATGCGGAGGAGGCGGGTCGAACTCAGAAACCGAGGTAGGCAGACCTCAGTCGACGCCGGATCGGCAGACGTCGACAGACCGTCGGCGCAGGTCGGCACAGATTTGCCGACGGGGTGTCGGCAGATCCTGCCGACTAGGGTCGGCGGAGGTCGACTGACGTCAACCCACGTCAACAGACCCTGCCGACGCAGGCTCGGAATGCAGTGATGAGAAAGAGCCCCCAAAGTCTTGAATCAGCTAAGATTTGGTCGAGAAACAGTCAGAAACGCAGTGCGATGGCGGTTCTGGAATAAGAAATGATGTTCACACGCTGACATCCTGATCGGAAACCTCCCACAGTTTTTGATCGCCGGCTTGCCGTGCCTCCAAATTTGACATACGGTGCCCTCATAGGTCGTCTAACATCGTCAAAACATCGTACAGGTGCCAGATCCAAGAATTTTATATTGCATAGGCTTATAGTATCCAAGTGGCCGGATACCTAGTTCGGCCGGATAGGCAGTCGCATATAGTACCTTGAGTTTCAAAACGTACAACGGATTCCGGACCTAAGAATAGACAGTAGGCGTCTATATGCACGCGTCTATCTGTCTGAGTTGCCGCATCGCTGTTGTCCTTTGTCAAACGAGTGTCCGCTGTACAGTAATATGTCAAATGAGAATGGAAATTCAGTGATTCATTTCAGGTTAAAGATAGTCCCAAAGACCTTCAAGGGTATACCTGATGAAACTCCATGTCGATGATGAATGTATTTGCGTCTGACAAGAACTGAGGCAGCGCTACTTACAACGATCCCAGGGGCTTTCGCCTTTCGCCATGATTTTGAGTTTTTTTGTGGCGGTCGCGAGTCCACAGAAATCGCGGCTCGCGAACGGCATGCGGTGGTGTAGACGGCGCCTGAGTCGAGAACCCAATTTTAAAATCGATGCGCTCGACATATCCGCGTGCGTGATTTCACAACAGAAAAAAATCTTCACGAGAAACCAGATCCCATTGACTCCGACCTCCAAGCGGATAGAGGTGGGAGATGATTTGGTATATCAATTTAGAAAGGAGACGCTCGCAGAGATTACAAGGAATCATCGAAATTCAGCACATACGGCGAGCGCAAATAATCTCCCACCGCTTTGCACATGAGTGTAAACGGAGGCATGGGTATCGAGCTAACCTTCAATCTCCCTGCACATCTTCAGCGTATCTCCATCCCTGGCAACCCTCTCCGAATCACTGTAGTAATCCATATACGTCGCCACAATCAACCTGATATCGGATTTCCTGCACGTATGATGTAGAGCTGTCTGTGTCCGTAACTATACTGTAGTCTTCCATTCAATCGACATGCCACACTCGAAAGCGATGTGCAACAAGGGGAAGTGTCGAAATTGTTGAAAGAGTGTCAAATTAGAGCGCCATGATTTTAAATCTAGTAGCACTGAGATCGGGAGAGGCGAGGATTGTACAGCCGGGGAGACATGGGGGACATACCTCGGATATATAGTACCGTCACCGCGGTGGCAAAGCGGACGGAAGCCACAAGATCGTGCGTCATATCCGGAGCGGCAATTTCTCAACTCCTTGATGCATTGTGCCTGTACCGAGCAACGATGAAAATAGTTCACGGACCCGAGTGAAAATGGTGATTGCGCGGGATCGGCGAAGTGCGGCATGCATTCCGAATCGAAACGAAAGTCATTGTCCGCAGAGAGCCGGTTCGGTAAACTGCCCGGCATTGAGGCAACGGTTGAGCGGAGATGGCGGAGTTTACAAAGGCTCGAGACAGACAGAATGGTTAATCTGCTAAAGAGGGTGATATTTGATTTGTATCCGTTATTTGGCACCTACGGTATCAGGCACCATTCACACAGTGGTGGGAGCGATGGTAATCATATAAACGCCGCCCTTCAATACTCACTCGAAGGCGATCTGGTTCTTGCTCTCTCACAAGGCCGGCCCCATTGTTTTATTCAAACACGCTATATATCCTTTGATAGCCCCTGCGCGATGTCGAATGAGACGTTGCTGCCGGACGGCTCTGAATGGCTTCTTCGGATGAATTACACCTCCAGAGAAGTCCACGGCGTAACCGTGAGTTAATTCGCCTTGGGCGCCGTACAGTCTGCTAAGTCTTGTAGGTCCTCGTCGTCTTCTCCTGCGTCTCGCTCACTGCAGTCGTTGGCCTTCTCCTGGCGATATCTCTATCGGTGCGAGCCGTAGTCTTCATTCAATGGAGTACAAGTGCCAACTTCATCAGGCATTTAATACTCGCTCGTGGACCGTTGACAAGCATCCGCACCTTTTCGTCCGCACTCCCGTCTGTGTCTCCACATTATGCTCTCCGTCTAGCCCTGACAAGACCATTCAGGTCGCAGCATACTTTATTTCCCTTCTCTTAAGCGATCTAATCCAAGCAATCGGGTCAATTCTGAACGCTATGTGGATTCGTGATATGGCTGTCGAAGTCGGAGTTGTGTGTACTGTACAAGGTGAATATCATTTTACGCCCCTTCAGGATAATCTGACGTGGAAGTAGGCGTTTTGAAACAGACTGCGGACGTTGCTACCGCATTTTGGACCCTTGTCATCGCAACCCACACATTCTGCCTCATTGTCTTGCAACTCAAGTGGAGTCGCCTCACTCTTTTGACGACGTTGATAGGGGGCTGGGTTGGCATTAGTGCCATTCTGATAGCTGGTCCCTTGGGCCGCAATACCTCTCGTCATGGGCCATTTTGTCAGTCCAATGACTCCGGATTCATAGACTTTTGGCTCACTTTCATGATAGACGGCATCTCAGGCTACTGGTGCTGGATCGCTCCGGATTACACTACTTCAAGAATCACGTATGTCCGTTGTACCTCGATCACAATCACTACTGACTCGACTTAGGCTGGATTATATGTTTGTAAGTCTCAAATTATTTACTTTCCTAGTTTATCTTTACCGTTCGACAGATGTTCATAGCCGCCGCATTCAGCTTTGTTCTTTATACCCTGGTCTTCCTTCGTATGCGTGGTAATATCGTAATGGAAGGCCGACGCATTGTATTCCGGAGAGCTAGAATCACATGGCTAGGATACCAGTTCGAAAATCAAAAATTAGCCATTGCCAGACAAATGCTTTTGTGCGTGAATGTCTTACCTGCTATCGAACTGAATAGCTAACGCGTGCTTAAGGTATCCGGTAATTAGGCTTCAGCGTAATGAGAGGAACTTCTGCTCATAGGATTAAGGTGGCCTACACGATCTTAATTCTGCCTATCGCTGCCTCACGATTCAGCTCCTTCGCCGGTAAAGACGTTCCTTTTGAAGTCACTGTGTTCAGGCGAGTCGTATTCCACATCGCCATTTTCAATGGGCTCTAACAGGTCTGGTTCATCAGTGCTGCTGTGTTTCTGCTATCGGGGGTAGTGAACGTCACGCTGTTCACGACAACTCGACGCATTCTTCCTCCAGATTCGTTTAAGATTCCGACCTGGGCTACATCACGCTCTTCGTCCATCCCGGAATATACCGTTGAAGCTGGACCCAATACCTATTATTTGTCTGGAAGGTCGGGAAGTGAAGGCACCCTAGGATTTAAAGTTGAGGGGCTGTCCGGCGAGAGATAGAAGTGGACATTCAGCAGCAAGGAGATCAATTAAAACTCAACTGGACCAAGGAAAGTAAGATACGTAGCGCACGAGCGATTCAGCAGCTGCTTTATTGCCCATCACCCTCGTTGATAATAAGTAACATCTGTATGTAAAATCCACGTGCATCGCGACTCGACCAATTCTACCTTCATGTCCTGCATTGGCTTTGTATCCCAACTCCAACCAAGTCGATCAGACTCGATTGGAGCTGGATACAAAGACCCAACAATGCAGGCCACCTGTTCCCCTCCTCTTGCTGCCTCACTACCCAACGCAATAAACCACAAATTGACGAGCAGAATGAGAAGATGAAAGATTCTTGTATACGAGCAAGGGCGGGTCAAAAGAACGAAAGCTTTAGAAGGGACCGAGGTATGGGATAGTCCATCCCCGCTCTCCTTGTGCCCCAGTACAATCAGTGTGACATTCCCTCCTTGCGGAATGACTCACTTTTCTTTTGGAGAGGTTCGCCAGCCTAACTTCAAGTCGCGCTGTAGCAGCTGCCTGAGACAGAATTAGCCCCGTGAAACTTTAAAAGAAATAATCAAGACTGACAGTATCCACGGACAGGTTTTCCACCGCCGCTCGCGTGTTGAAAAGCTCCACCTCGAGCCGCATTGTCGCGGCAAACTGCGAGCGGAATATGAAAAACAGTCCGGGAAGAGAGGAATGATGGGACACGCACCAAAAAATCACGATGAACGTCGTCGAGGCGCGCCTTGATTCTCCTCATTGTGGCCTCGTTCCGGTTGAGGCGCACGATCCCTGAAACAGGTCCCGCATCCGCTATTAGCTTCATTTCGCCGCCAATGCCATTCAGTAGACTGTGAGGTCAGGTCAGCCATCTTCTGGGCCAGCTGTAACAAGATGAACAGACAAGGTAAATCTCTCGATACTTTGCTGCATGGCAGTGTGGATAGTTGAGCCATCGGTCGGAACTGTCCCCGCTATTACATCAAGAATCTCGAAAGTTTGTAAAGCGATGGTGCATGCATCCCGTTTACATTGCTTGGCACGCTGGATTACAGTCACTATTGTTCTCGGACTTTATCAAGCTTTGCTCACTTCCGCGATGTGACATATTGCTATGACGCCACCAACAGTGCCCTTAAGTGGCGGAAAGGCATCCGCGGACTCCCCCAGCGCAGTAAGGCCGGTCCAGAGAATATCCGGGAGTGCTGCACGCCCACGCGACATAAAGAGCTTGAGTTTCTTTTTGGCTCGGGTGGGGAAGAAAAATTGCATGATGGCCCCTTGCCTGATAGTTCATTACCGTAGTCTTTATATGCCCTCCGTCGGACCGCTGGGTGAAATACTATTGATCATGATGGCACGAGAAGTCCTCGATTTGCTCCGCGAAGGGGGACCAATAATATCCCGCCGGTGGGAACACACAGCAACAAAAAGCAGAACCATCAGGGAACTAAACACACAGGGAACTAAACACACGACATGCATCGTGGATGTCGAGTGTGAGAGTGCAAATTAATTGAGCCGTAATATACAACAGCAGAAATGTGCACCAAAGGGTTCTGGCCGACCTCGGCCAGGTATCCGAAGCTGCCAACTACAATTGTGATAGATTGGCGCCTACACCTACGTCGTGGAGCAGGCTCACCCCGTCGCCATATGCTTGGGGTTGTGTACCAGTTTCCTGACAGGGCAAGGGCATATGGGAGATGATGACATGAGGCAGGCGGGCATTGTACATGGCCTACGTCAGGGACTCTCTCGCCTTCTTTGCATATCATGCATCTCACCAACGAAGCCGTACCGCTCCTGCCAAACTTCACCAATCCGACATCTTCCACAGCCAAACAAAATCTTCTCCTGGCCAACCCCATCATGAGGAGAACATTTCTTAAAAATAAAGAGTGCTGAGCATGCGGTCCATGGTCTGGCTAGAAAACTTCGTGAGCCCGGTGTAGTTCCTTTATGCACCTTTCCTGTTCGCCTCACATGAATTACATCAGACGATACGACTTCTTGAACTAGGCGCAGAAATATACGTAGAGTTTTTCGCGGTCAATAATTTTTTTGCCAGTGTGAAGGCCATTATTCTCGTGGTGTGACGGAAACGCGAGCAAAAAAATTACCTCAGATAGACGTTTCAATCCAATTACTTTGGATTGATTCGTACGGACTCCGAATCATTGGAGTTCAATTCGAATCCACAGTTCAAATACAACCAGTGGATTTCCGGTTATGGCCTAGCCTGAGATTTCGTCAGGCCAAGGCCAAATGCCGTGGCTTGGCCGGCCTCTGAACTTTGAAAGGCAAAGCAATGACTTTCAGGCCGAGCCAAGGCCAGAAAATCACTGCCCACAACCCAAGACAAGCGCTTTTGGCAGGCTTCCTGACGCATCGCATGAAACTTCCAGCTGCATTGGTTTCAGAATTGATCTTGTATGATTTCGGACGCACTTCATTTGACATGACTCGTCACTCGTGCCGCTCGCCCGTGTGTATTCGGAATACGACCTCCCGGTGATGTAGGGAGGGCGAGGAATTCGGAGGGAACTGCCACACATACTCCCATGCGCCCCGTAGCCCACGTTTCTTTCTCTATTCCTGCCCTTTTTGTTTCTGTCGCAGTCATATTCAAGCCAAGTCCAAGTCCGATCATATTAACGGCAACTCACCGGGGATCATGCAGGATCACCGTAGATCACCACGCGAGTGTGACACGCCGTTCTTTCCCCAGCACGTTCGGGCGGCTGCGCAATGCGAAGTGAGGCACCCTTTCTTGGCGTCTCCATTGGATTCTTGGCCTCGGGACACAGGGTATGTACCCGGTGCGAGGTAAAGGATGTGTACCCAACGAGTTTGGGGGACTTGTCTCTCAGGTCTAAGTACTTCAAAATCCTAACCCTCTCCTTGTCTGAACTCGTAGTAGGTCCAGCACAAGGCTCATCGGAACTCAGTACAGAATCATTTTAACCTCTAGCCCCATGGTCCTCGGTAGCCACCGTCTAACCGAGCTCATCAAAAACCACATTGTTTCCGTTTTGCGGGCACAAATGCCCGTCGCGACGTGAGCGGCTGTGAGACTTACTTTTCCAGGTACTTTCACCACCAAGTATAAAATATCCCTCTCTCTACCACGACTAGAACAGATTCTCACTCCTGCGCATTCCTTCCGATGCACGCTGCAAAAACCTTTCTATTGGGTGTATCTCTGCTCTCGCACACTTTCGCTTTGGCATACATCTGGCCGAGCCCATACGACCTCCTTGAAGACGCCTACACCGTTTCGGCTGGGTTCGGTGACGGCGGGATCGTGGTCGGTGTTGACCCGTGCTCTGTCTCTCCTTTCGGTTTTCTCCCGGGCCGTCAAGCTGCAGCTGAATGGCTCCGACTGTGAGCCCTTTGCACGACTATTCGATGAGTGTTAATTCGTTCGCTAGCGCATACCATGACATGGCCACATACAGTACCGAGACAGGACTTGGTGGTCTTGATGCATCAATCGGGTTCGAAACAGACAGGGCTCAGAACGTAGGTACCTCAATGAATACATCTTTGCTGTTTTTTGGTGCCTTCCAATCCAAGACTTCCTCTAGTCAGTAATCTTCGCTGCCTCTTTGTGAGGCTGTAACTCACGTTGAATTTAAAAGTGGCGGACGTCATGGCATTAGGGTAAGTAAACAGTCCATTGTCAATTTCTTTCGTCGTCTTGCTGAGATCATGCAGTGTTATCCTTGCTATGAAAAACTGTGGTGGTCCCAGCATTCCATTCCGCGTTGGACGCATCGATGCCGAGGTTGGCGGCCCTGAAACTGTCCCGGAGCCCCATCAGGATCTGGCGGCCCACACGGCATCATTCGCTCTGCAAGGGTTTAACATCACCGAAATGATTGGTGCGCTCCCCTCTCGTTCTTTGGAATCCCCATCTCATACCGCTCAGGCCTTGTTGCATGTGGACATACCCTCGGCGGCGTCCATCAAGTAGACTTCCCTGAAACTGTTCAAAATGCAACTACGAGCCAAAACCGCGAAGGCGTGGTTCATTTCGACGACAGTTTCGACTCGTTCGATAACCACATGCGAGTCTAGTATCGGCTGCCGCTCGCGACCTCGAATATTAATTTGATTTTCTTGACCAGCGCGACACAATGGATTGATGGAACGAGTGTCGACGCACTCGCCATCGGATTCAACGAGACCACAAACTCCGATGCCCGTATTTTTGCTGCTGATGGGAATCACACCATGCGCACATTCGCTCAGGACCCCGAGTTCTTCAGTGCGCAGTGCGAAAGTCTGCTCGAGCGCATGCTCAACACTGTGCCGAAAACGGTGCAGTTGTCTGATGTGATTAAGCCACTACCGGTGAAGCCCCATCAGCTCGTCCTGAGTCTGGCGGCCAATGGAACTCTCGCCATCTCTGGCTTCATACGGGTGCGCAACGGCTTTCGCTTGAAAATGACTGACAATAATAATGTCTTCTCAGATATTTGGGACGTCTGATGCAGCTGCCGCCTCAGTGTCTGACATGCCTGTATCGTAGGTTGTGTTTCGAAACAAGATGACATTCGCACTGACCCAACACCACCGCATAGAATCAGTTGGAAGGACCACCACGGAAAATCGAATGCGAAGTATTTCGCCTCCGCTGTCTCCGTATCCGAGCCCAGCAGCAGCCTCTGGGGCAGCGTTCGTTTCTTCGAGCTCGCCGCCATTATCGATCCGCAGTTGGGGATATCCTCCTTTGTAGTCGACTGGGCATTCAACAACCAGGACCCGCTGACCCACTCGGACAACGGGGGCGGTGGTTTCCCTCTCCAGGATGTAGCACTATTCCAGGCCAATGGAAGCTGCGTTACCCCCAACAGCCAGTCCAACCCAATGACCACCGTCTTCGCCGTGGTACGCACGCTACTATTTCGTCCCTCATCCCAACTAAGACCTTCCCGCTACTACAGATTCGAAATGATATGGGCCCCATCGGCTCTGTCTACGTGGACTACACATCAAACACTAACCAGGCGGGCAGCATCTCCGTGAAACAAGTCACGTCGCGCAAGCCGCTGGTCCACGTAGGCCCCTCTTCGTCGCCGCTATACGATACCTACAGTGCAACGTTCCCCACGGGCGACAATACCAACCAGGGAATCATCACGTTCGACGTGGCGGCGGTGATCGCGGGGGAGATTTATGCGTCTTTGAATAATGCGCAGATCTCTACACCGTGCTAGGTTCTTAACGTATGGCAGTGTCTTTAAATTGTCTAATCTCGCGTTAACCAAATGCAAAATTCATGTCCTCTACGGTTCCAGACTGCAGTTGCGCTTGATAGAATTTCAGAGACGCTCATCGTGACAGGGTTGGTATCTGTCGTAGCCATTGAGTCGCACCTGTGAAGCCGTCCAGTAGCTCATTTGTTATATAACAAGCAGACTCCAGTGTCTCTCCCAAACGGTAAACCCAACTCGCCACTTGTTTGCGATCACTACATCAGCCGCCATGACGAGAATCTGCCGTTCCACTGTCACAATGAAAAACCACACCTCGGAACCGATGGTTCGCGCGGGTGACCCAGACCCCTCCACACTGCGGATATGGGATGCACTTGAAATTAGTACCCGCCCACACCCAAAAATTAGTACCCAAATGCACTTGAAATTAGTACCTACTTCCCATATATTAGTACCTTGAAGCACTAATATCTAGTACTTGTGCTCATTTTTTCACTTATGCAGTGCTTTTCACCATTAATTAGTGCATCAAGGTACTAATTTATAGCGCTTCAGGGCACTGATTTCCGGTGCTTTTCAGGTACTTATTTTGGGCCCGTTGGTTGATATTTCAGGTCAAAGGAATGTATTCATGTATACTACAGTGCGGTACTACATCTAGAACGGACTCACCATTGATAGTGATAAACCACCACGCTGTCCACACGATTTGAACCCTACGAAGAAAATAACGAGTTTCAGATCCGTGTAGGGGTAATGAAGAAAGAATACTCACAATACTCAACATCGACCAAGTCTTCGACGGAGTGCAATAGTTTCAAGGGAATAGAAGTGATCATACTTATTGGCAATGACGGAAAATGGAGTTTCTGTTATCCGTGTCAGTGAACAGGAAAAGATGAAAGGCAAAGGAACCGCGAGCCCTGGAAGACGACAAAGGGTCAATAAGTCGATAACGCGACCCAGTGCCGGATTCTGAGCGCTTGAAACTGGCAGAAAAGAGACGTGACAGTCTTGAGAAAGATGTCGAACAAACAAACAATTGACCTTCAGGAATCAATCTGTGTAGTCAGGGGTATTTTACGGTCTGTGCGAAGGAGGAGCCGCAATAAAGGTGATACTAAGTCCTACAATTTACTTACTTACTTGCACCTAAGGCGCAGTCGCAACAAATAAGAAGCAAACGGTTGCGGTTGGGCCATACATCTGTGGGGAACGACATGAGCAAAGAAAGGAAATTGAGTCAAACTAGTCACAACTCACCAATACATGAAGACAGAAATTGTCGCCGAGGGCACGAGAGGAGAGTTAGGGTGATTATTTTCAGCGATGCAAGCCAGCGATGCAGTACCTACAAGCCCAAAGTCAGATTGACACCAATCAGGCCGCCGCGGGAAGGAGGCATAGCAGAAACAAACGTATCAATCACAGCCAATAAAGAAGTCGCCGACACGGAGTCGATATCTGACCAAATAGGTCTTGGGTGGCGGGGATGACAGATGAAGCTAAGAGCGATATGCTACAGAAACTGAAGAGGAAAAACTCACCGCTTCTCGTTCATTCGGGTGAAGCCGAATCGCCTGCGGTCCAGCGGTAGCGGACTAGCGAGCTGATAATTAATCACAACCGTCGAACCTAGGAGGGTAAACTTCTGGTCAGGCGAAGAAGAAACACGGAAAATGAGCATCGCCCCCTTTCCAGGCATTGCTGGTGCCGGGCCAATGCGCAGCTCCTCCACGTGCTAACTCGCGCTGGGCCGCAGGAGACAGGGATGGGGCGAGCATGGAAGTATATGGAGTGAAGGGAATGGAGGGGAGACACGAGGGGAAAGGCATTGGGAGGGGAAAGAAGTACTGGGTGGGAACGACCTCATGCACGATGAAAGATGGGAGGGTATGGGAATGATGCACGGAGAACAAAACAAAGAATGGGCAAAATCCGGATCTTACTCACCGTCAAGATCATTCTCCTCCACCTGATCCTCGCCGTTTGTCAGCCAATGCACACCTTTCGGGTTGGATGGTCGCCGCGATTTTTAGGAAGACTCGAGAAGCAGCAATCGCAGCTAACCAATTGTCGTTAGCTCCGGTAGACGAGTAGTGAGGAGTGGAATGAACCGGTTGGATGGGAATGTTCGAAGAAGAAAAGGAAAATACAGAGTTGACCTGGATCCACCCCGGGCCGTTTCCCTCGCAGCTACACTCGAATGAGAGATAAAACAACAAGTTGTGTTCGGGGAGCCTATAGAGGGTAAATGAAGTAATCAGAATATTCTGTGTGCTCACATGGCACCCCCCTCATCCACGTTGGCTGATGTCTCGTGTCTGAGTCAATGCGAGGCGTGCCAGCCCAAAAAGTGGCCATGGGGGGGAGAGTAGATGACTTACTTTCGAATCAGGAAATTTTGGGTGGCTTCAAGGGGTCGCAGATCCAAGGGGGACCAAATTCCAGAATTTTTGAATGTTGTCAAATTCTGAGAGTATTTTCGATTCTGATTCAGAAAATATCTACCTCAAGGTGGGAAGTGAAGTGGTTGTTGAGTTAGAGGGGGGGTACATTATTGCCGTATTTGGTTAATCAGTCGTTATCAGTTGAGCACAGCCTCTCCAAATGTAGTAGACGATCACGTGTGCCGGCAGTCGGCCCAGAAGGCGAGGATTTCCTTTTCATGAAATTTATATACCAGACCAATATAAATCATTTGGGGGACCATCCTGAGCATAATTAACACCTCCGATACCCAAAACACCCCGCCAGTAGGCCTCCAGAGCATTTGATCCCTTCCCAAAAAGGGAATTTCCTTTTTTGGAGGGGGGGAGGGGTCACCGATTTCTCTGAAAAAAAAGTTTCGAGGTATAGTGTGGATTTCGCGGATCCGATCCCCCTTGCGCAGATCTCTGGATCGGACCCGCGATCAACTACACGTGATTTGCTTTGATGCGAGCCTCAAGCAAGTGCAGGGAGAGCAGAATAACCTTATTCAAGAGATATTGGGCAATTTTCAATCATGGGTAATGATCATGAAGGAGCTGATTTTTTCCCGAGAGGAATCAAGTTCAAATTGAAGTATCTTCGGATTTGTGTCCCGATTCGGCAGGCAGGGCCTTTGCTCTGAAGAACATGTCCTAGTGACCTGCAATTTTTTAATACTGATGCTGGCAATCTAAAAGATGTATTTAGATATTTATATGAAGCAACAATTGTGCTTGCGATGCCCCAGCGTGCAAATGGCCGGTATTGATGAGGGACAAATATTTGGTGGGGGGGGGAGGCACGTGTTGTTGATCGCGGTAACGATAACGAGATCTGACAATGGCTTTGGTGTGGATACTGAGCCCAGGGGCGGCCTTGTTGGTGAATGATGCGAATGTCTATGGCAACAGGGACTGGACAGCTTCGGTTATGCGGCACGGCTGTTCGGCAGGCGTGATTGGCGATGGCGTTTGACCCTTTGGGTGCGAGGACCCCAAATACAAGTTGTTTTACCTACTATCGTGAGGGTAGCTTCAAGTGCTAGGCCGGAAATAATGGCATATACAGATTCTGAATCTGGGTATTTATCATAAATTCTAATTCATTCTAATTCTGCGTAAGAAAATTAAACCGCGTCGTCTGATACGGTAGGCATTTTGGGAAGGTGGTTTAATTTTATTGTTCAACTCGGGTGATGCTTCCCCGCCATAAAGTACGGGCAAGAGCTCGTCACCATAAAGGAATGAAAATTCTCATTGTCAGAACTTTGCCCAGGCAGTGTCTAGGCGACCAGCGGGTAGTACAGCTTCGGGATGCATCCAATTTCGACAACAATGCAACTACACACCGCCAAAAATAAACCAGGTAATCTGTAATGCTAATATCATTACTTTCCCGTTCGATGCATTTTGGCTTCGCTGGGAACCTCAATTTCTGTTTCTCTCGGTGTTCTTTTGAGGTGTATCACTGTGTCTTGGACCCGACAGGTAGTCTTCTGGATGGGCTCTCAACACTTTCTCCATCCCTCCTTGATTTTTCTAAATTCTCTATGCTGTTGGTTCCTCAACAGGTCTGATTCTTCTTGTCATGTTGTGCTTCTGGCCAACCACCTCACTATAGGAGGTTTAAGTGTGCTCATCCTTCTGACTACATTCTGGGGCTGATAGTCCATGGTTTGGTAAAAGTACTCTAGGGTCGTTAGATAGTGCCCCCGGTTTGCTGGATATTCCACCGATTCATCCCAATGTTGTGTCTTACAAAATCTGTTCTATTGTTCGACTTCATTGCATGAGATAGGTCTTTCAGATTACGCGAGGTTCAATGTTTTCTTCAACAGATCTAGATCCTCTCATGATTTCCTGTGACTCCAGTATCCGTAAATCGCCAGGCTCTGGTGTCTGTTCACATGTTAACGACTTTAATAACTTGAAGTTGGCTTTCAGTCGGGCTCTGAATTCCAATTGCTATCTATGGTTAAATATTTTGCTCGCAGGATTGTAGATGACTGGTGGATTCATTTTACTTTCAAACCTGATTTCCGAAATCAGGCACACACCAGAACCTAAGGTGGCTATAGACTCCAATCCATGCGGGTTCAAAAAACAGGGCTTTATTGGAAGGTTATGCTCATTCTGACCAAGAACAATCCTATTCCTTCTCCACATTGTTGTCCAGTATGGTTGAACTGGTTCAAACTGTGCAAAAACTCCGCATAATCCTTGTGGTTCCAGGAAATTTCCTCATTGATGTGGTTCTTGCAGAGTCAGTTCAGATATGCCAGCAAATCATGTCGCAGAGGCCAAAGCCAAATTTTCTGGATCTTAGCATCGTGCTGGGTTTGACTGGCACCATTTACTACATTCGCCCCAACCTCCTTTGCGTAAAAATTTAATTCTTAGGATGAACTGAAATTTTAACAAAATTCGGCCCAGATTTTTGCACAGGAGCCAACCCAAAGAACTCGTGAAATGGGTGCAACTAGATGCCCCATCCCGTACCATGTGATGTGACTCCACTTTGCGGTTTACATTGAAATCACTGCAGAAAGCTTTGCTCATTCCCTAAATTAATTAGCTGGAACTCAATCCAAACCCTTGTAGAAATCACAATCACATCGGCACGACCGAGCCCAAATCAAACCGTGGGAAAGTCCATTGATGGCTTGATGCGCACTTTCATAGAATTCCCCCGACCCTCCGCATGGTTCTGTGCCTGTAAAATGCACATGGACCTGAAACGACCCTTGACAAGCTCCAACATATCACATCAAGCAATCCCCTTGGGACCATATGTGGATTCCCTGATTTCCCGGACAACCGACTGCTCATTGGACCAATGAAGTTTCGCCAAGGTCTAGGCATTCTTGCATATGATACTCTCCTCCCCATGACTCTCTCTATTCCAAATTTATCAGTTGTTTCATCATTTTAGGCTGTGTGCACCACATGGACCGTTGATTTACCTACATCCAATTTCATATATACTTGTCCGATATTCGGGCTCTGGAAAGGTATTCAAGCTTCCTGTACAGTGTGGCAATTCCCCTCTTACTGTAACAGAGAATATACTCCGTTTCACCAAAACTTATCTTGACTCAGTTCCTGAAGAATACACTCAGAGAACTTCACTTATCGCCTTTTCACCCTCCAATCCTATCCAAACCACTCTCGACCATTCAGGTATATCTTGCTGTATTTAACGCTGACTTTATCAATTCTACAGGCTACCTATATGCTTCCATGTTACCACACATCTCACCGTCTATCCTGTGCATTCCCCAATTCACCGTGTTGTCAGATACCTATTGGGTCATCTGAAAATAGTTCAGCTCTTGCGGCATTTGGAGTCCATTGCTAGTCTATCCGCACTCAACCGACTATCGTGACTAACGACAAGTCTCAATGATATTTCGGAGTATCTTTTATACGACGTCACAGTGATTCCAGTGTAGGACTAGGTGTTACTCATCTCGGGGAATTTTGACTTGTGGATCCGATAATAAAAGGAGATTCATACTAATATTAATGGATAAAAGCTCGACCTCCTTCGGGTTTCTCACGCCGTCCCAATATTAATGAGTCTCATTCCGACTCTTGCTTTTAACTGTGTATGATTCCTGTGAGTAATGAAAAAGTTTCGGAAAGGGTTTGATTTTTTTGCCTCGTGACCATTGGTCAGCCTGCCTGTGAGTGAGAGGTGACACTTGTGGTGAGGACTGTACTACGGTGCCGTAGTTGTTGCCTTTTTGTGCATACATGCCTAATTGATGGGCATGTTGGGGCGGCCGTTCCCTGATCATAACTCTGACGAGCATTTGAACAGCCCTGTCTCTTTGCTTGTCTTATGATCACATTTTGTTGTTCATTGAACAAGAAAGTGTTTGATCTTGTTTGATCTTGAGGACTCAAGCTCTGTGAGTTGAAGGGTCTACCCCTCAGTCTCAAAACATTAAGGATGTTTTCTAGAGAGAGAAAAGAGTGTTGTCTGTGTATGCACAATGGATAAGACTCAGGATAATATATTAGCTTGACGCGGTCCCATTTTCTGGAACATGCCAAGTTGTAGCGTACAGTACATCAGCCTCAATAATATACCGTGCTACACCACCATCCCAGTACCCTCGACGAGCTCACCCCTTTCGAGGCTGTAGATCTCAGGCACCGAGATAGCAGCCTATAAACACATGTGGAGCTACCAAAATTTGTATGAGGCCAAGTCAGGACAATTAAAATTCGCAATTTTGAGCACACTGTTTAATCACCTTTACAGACGCTGCCTGGACCACCGATGGCAAGTGTGCTGCTATTTATTCGCATCTGGATTTTCAATGTCATCTATGTTATGACCAGCACCTTGTAAGAAATAATGTGTATCCCTATGAGTTGTTCAAGAAATTCGGCGCATACTTTTGTCGGGGGGAAGCATCACCCCAGTCGAACAACAAAATTCAACCACCTTCCCAAAATGGCCTACCGTATCAGACGACGCGGTTTAATTTTCTTACGCAGAATTAGAATGAATTAGAATTTATGATAAATACCCAGATTCAGAATCTGCATATGCCATTATTTTCAGCCTAGCACTTGAAGCTACCCTCAAGATAGTAGGTAAAACAACTTGTATTTGGGGTCCTCGCACCCAAAGGGTCAAACGCCATCGCCAATCACGCCTGCCGAACAGCCGTGCCGCATAACCGAAGCTGTCCAGTCCCTGTTGCCATAAATGTCATGCATTTTGGTGTTGATTGATCGATTTGGGATCAGGGGGGGACAAAAGTGGTCGCATGGCGTGTCCTTGCATGTAAGAGATCGTTTGAGGTAGCATTGAAGGACGAAATCGCGCGGGATAGCTGCAGGGAAGGAGAGACAATGGTGAAGAGGGACAAGACGCGAGGGGTCACGCGTGACACCTCAACAATCAACAAGGACAAACACTATCGGAATCCGCACAAAAAAGTCGTGGCTCATTGCTCCCAGGAGCAGAGCCTCTCTCAAAAGAAAAATTCGATTATCGAATATAAATTTTTGACAGCCAAATTTATCATTTTTCAGCCACTGAAAGCTTGAAGTCAGTCGCAAAATCCTGATCCGACTCGGAAGTGAGTGTGTAATAGGAAGAACATGTGCTTGCAGAAACAGTAAATATATTTCGCTCGAGTCCGGGATTGAGTTCTGTAGTCCGATTTGTCGTTTGAGCTCGAAATTCTTTCACAATGTGTTGTTCTGGGCAAGTTTAATTTCCACCAAGTTTTCTCCATCTCTGTACAAAATGCACGCACTTTTCAAACATTGGCCTGCTTTCCCTGCAATTTGTTTAACTCCCCCGAAGGTCTAAGCACTTGAGCTTTGGGGCCAGGGTCAAATGTATTTAGGTGGGAAAGAACCGACTCCGTATGAGGACTTACATTACCGATCGAGGTAAAGGTCTTCGTGTTTGACATTGGCTTATCGTTTGTTTATCTGCTTCAGTGACCAGATAGAAAGGAGGTCTTAAGTCCTACTTATCACACCAGTCCATTTTCTTGAGGTCGGTGCCATGTCCTAGATTGAAAATGGCACAGAGCAACGAAGAATTTGATTCGAAAGTCACACTACTTACTCCCGGGATCATAACGGCGGGATGGTTGCGAGGAGAGTCGAGCCATCCGCGAATCGGCAACTCACCAGCGGGAAATCGTCAGCAGCCAGTTTAACTTCCTCCGTGGGACTGATGGTAATTCGATTGTCCTAGAAAAACAACATTGCGAAGGGATGATACAAAGTAGGTCATCGTTACAGTGGAATTCCTGGACTTCTTGAGAGGTTCTGCACTAGCTCTACTAGAAATACTGGGAGAGGAAAAACAGAAGGACGCATTAAAGATGAGGTGTTCAGATGTGACGGTTTGGGGTTGACGTGAGGAAACATGGGTTTGAAGCGTTTTTCAAGGGAAGAATTTGGTGAACTGTGGGCGTCATCTCATGCGGAATCGTAGTTGAACTGATCCAGGGCTTTAACATGAGAGTCCTCGACGTTCAAATGAAATATCGCTCCGAATTCTGCACGGTCATCATTTATGTCTACTGCCTCGAATACAGCCATGTGGTGTGCAGTGAAATAAACAGCGATGTGAAGGACTAAGACAAATTCCTGGATCGTAATGTAGTGTTGGGATTAGGAGAATCGAGGTCTTGGGGTCGTTTGGCGACTAGTCGTTGAACAAGACAATGGGTCGGATTTTGGTAAAATAGTGGGTGAAAATTCGGCAGATAGTAGGCAGGATTGGGAGGGCATCTTGGCTCCAAGGCTGGGTGCGGTGAGTGAAGGGCTTTGTGGCAAAATCGATATGCACTATCCACAACGCACACGTAGTTTGGCCTATTCAAAATTTTTCATCACAGTTCATGAATTCACCTGTCTATCACCTCGAGAAAGTCGGCCCACACCACACGATTGGTCAAAAAGTTGTTTCTTGTAGAATTTATGTTTCCATAGAATTGGAATCGAGGAAGAGCGGCCAGATATGGTCACTTCTTGATTTCCGAAGCCTGACTCTTCGGTCTTCTCAAACTGCCCATAATGCAAGGTGCTGTAGTGAGTAATAGAATTAATCTCTAATCATGATTTGAAATGAGAGCCGTAGCCAGACGAACATGAGGCAGACAGGACAGACTCGGATCCAAGACAACTTGAGCGTGGCCAAGACTCCAATACAGCTTGTCACAATGCTGAGGGGACCTTTATAGCAAAGAAAGGCCCAGTTCTAAAACCGTTCGATGGTCTGAGACCAGCAGATGTGGCGGGGAGTGCAGGAGTTAGTGATTTGAGGTAAAAGTAGACGAAAAAATGTTGACTTGTGGTCTATTGACGTAGACCAAATAAAGCCTCATATCCGGCGATAGCCGCGTGCATTGCCACACAGGGGCATCAGGAGCGAGGATTAGCAGATAAAAAGAGTTGGGCACTGATATTTAGTGCTTTGAGGATTAGTACCTTCAAGGTACTAATTTAAAGCAGCCCGGAAAGTACTTATTCCCAAAGTACTACATATTAGTGCCGAAATAGGTAAATTAGTGCCTAGGTACTAATATGTAGTGCTTTTACTGTTTACAGTGTCCAGCGGTCACTACGTCTCTTCGCCACCTATTGAAATTGTCGGCAACAGTGAAGCTACCTAGGTGATGGAAGTCAACAGTGGTCAGTTCTACCGTCCTTGAAATGGTTCACTTCCGAATTTGATTTGATGATCCAGGTCGCTTGGGCTCCAGTGCCACCGTAATCTACTACGCTGCCTATGATGCATCGCGTTCCCCACCTATGATTCACCAGGCCAAGATAACTATTACCTGGAGCTGCCCATACCTCGCATTAAACGACGTACGCGTCAACTGCGACCATCCTTCCTCCGTTAAGTTACCACGAGTGACTGGGATTTTACTGGTGATTTGACTTGTAGGTCCCGTTTGATGGTCATCTATTTCCTAACATCTGTTCCAAAGTTACCCTCGATATTAGCATACTTTAAGCCAATGACTATCAATATCATCCACCGTGAAATCACTGCCTCAATGCATCACCTCATCGAATCATGCCATTTTGAGGTTGATAGTGCAAATAAGTTGAACTTCAAGACCCGGTGCAGCGTCGTTGAGCTGTTGCACCTCTGTCCCATCATCCTGTTCATAAGCTGCTACCAAGCGCCTAAAATATTGCGAAGAATTGAATCCAAAAGCGCTAACAAAGACTCACTTTTCAGCAAGATGTCGCCATAACGCACGAAGTGATAGGTACATGCGTGGCAGGATCTGCGGGAAACCATACGAAAAACTTATCTGATTCAGATTTCTCACCTCGAATACGAACTCCAGTGGCAATTCTGAAAATAGACGGAAATCCTGGCGGTGCGGTTTAGGACTGGGGAAGGAGTTTTTGACGCGGGGAGACTGGATTAATGTCGACTGACGTAGTTTACTCATGATCAAATTTCGGGTATAAAAGGTGTTCGCATACACAATGAGCAAGTGGTGACGGGCTTTGACGATTGGCGATTGGAAGTCCGGAACAGCAAAAAATGCAGGGCACGCTGAGGTTCATACGACCAGGGACCATTCAATGTTGAAAGCCCGAGAAAGCCATCGGTACGGGGATGAAAAAATTATCGCGTGTCCAAAAATGCGGGTAGGAGAAGAAGTTTGAGAGGATGCACGATGCCACTGGCGAAATGTGAAATGTTTGATGAGACAAGAATAAGGAGAGACAATTTGAAGAAAGTCCACAATAAGTAGTCTCATGTCGACTCGGGAAACAGCGAAAAAACTCTCGAGGTTGTGGATAGTCAGATTGCTGTGCCACGGTGTGCGATTCCAAGCAAATTCCAACTTGAGTGGCGACTCGCGAGTGTTGGGTGATTGCATGAAGTTGGCATGAGGTGCTGGTTTTTCTTGAGGTGTGAATAGACCGGAAGGAGTCGATTTGGACAGCACTTTATCGTGTTCCGATAGACCAATGGCTTGCCAATGCCACCTGGCGCCGCTGGCGGATAGGTGGAAGAGGTGGAAGACGTCATCGCCGCACCGCCACATTGTATGGCAGCAATATGGCAGCACCATCTGTGTCAAACATCAACCAAACACGATGCTGATGTGATCTGGCCCTTGGCTTCTTGCTTTCATCCCATCATTGCGCCACCAATGCGCCACTTTCAGGTCGAAGGTATCATCCTCTTTTGCCGCACATCTGAGAGAGCCCCGTGTCTCTGGGCTTAAATCCATCACGCAGCAGACGGTACTTACTGCTTGAAGCTCGTTGTTCGTCAGGCGCCGGCCCGCTACTGTCCGCTTGCAGTTCGGATTTGGTTCGGATACAACCTTCCTCACCAGCCAATACGCTCTCGCCGTTTCATACTGCATATTCCATTGCCGGAACCTCACTCCCAGACGCTCCCAGATACCGCCTTGGCAACCAAATGTTCCGGGGGCGGATTAGTCCGAAAGCCAATACCCACCGCCGCTCGAGACCTGCTGAGCTCGTGCCCAACTCGTGCCACCTGGATATGACTCCACTACTGATACCCGGCTCTCACTGTCGCTTGCCACGTCGTCGTCCTACCCAGGGGTTTATCCGCGCAATTAAAACTGGCGCAGGACAGGTGATGCTGCGCGGGCCGCGACGAATCTCTTGGAGGTGGCCTATAAAACGACAGAGCTATCCTCGGGCACCTGAAAAGCTACCAGGTGAACCATGAAATCCTCGGAACAGCACTGTTGTCGCTCGTGCTCGTCGTTGCGACGCCCGTCGCTGAGAAGGAAGAGCGGGGGCTCCAAAAGCGGGGTGCGGTCTTGAGTGCGCAGTTTGCGACCGAGTCTGAAGTGGGTTCATCGATCCACGTTTGTAGCGATTTAATATTAATGTTCTTCATAGATTAACGGGTGCGGACCCCGCGCTTTTGTAATTCAAGTTCCTGATGGACTCTGGTGTTTAGGCGATTCACCCTCGAAAATAACTTGTGGGGCGAGTCTGCGGCAACGAGCGGTAAGAATATACCCACCTATCTTCTCCGGTTGTGCGTTGATGTGTAAAACCAGGATCCCAAACCTCGCAAGTCACGGCGACGAACGGGAACGCCGTCACCTGGCACACGACGTACACCTGGGCCGGAGGTACATATTGCTCCCTGCTCTCTCATATACTACTAGGGTGTGAATGCTCATTGAATCCGAATTGCAGGCAACTTCAACGTCAAGAGCTGTGCGTCCCATTTACCTTCACCCAAATATTACTCACACTCATGCTCTCACCCCCGCAGACGCGAACCTCGACCTCCGTGTCGGCCTCGGAAAGACCATCGCGTCCATCGCGTCCATCCCCACTGTCTGGCAGTGGACGTACACCTCCGCGTCCTCGGGCCTTGTCGCGGACGTGTCGTACGATCTTTGGCTATCGAAGACGGCGGGGACCGGCGGCGCGAGTTCGAGCTCGACGTTTGAGATGTGCGTTGTTCGGCTTACGTTTCATATATCTGCTGACATCGATGTCTGGTCATTTAGCATGGTGTGGTTGAGCACGCGCGGAGGGTGCGTTTCTAGTCTTCTTGTTACAAGTCCGAATGAACTGCTGAATTGATCCATTCCATCCACGCAGGGCCGGCCCAGCAGGCTCGCAGATCGGTACCGCTAGGTGCGTCCTCTCTTGCAAATTCCTTACTGAACGACTGAGACTGTTATCTTCCTTTTTTTTTATTAAGTGTCAACGGCGTCACCTGGAAACTCTTCAAAGGCACCGTCTCAACGTGGACCGTCTTCTCCTTCGTTGCGCCGACGGAGATTACCAACTTTAATTCGGACTTGAAGCCGTTCCTCAGTGCGTGTTGCTTTACTACATTGCTTCCCTACCTACCACATCCCGTGCGTTCTTTCGCAGCTTCACATCGCTGATGTCATTTCTCGCAGCTTTCTTGAGCACGAACGAGGGCGTGCCGTCCTCCCAATTCCTCGTCCAGGCGCAGGCCGGGACGGAGCCGTTCATCGGTGAGTACCCTTCTGCACTCTGCGTGAATTATACCGACTCCGCTTCTTGTTTCAGGGAGCGCAACGCTCACGACGAATTCGTACTCCCTCGCCATCAACTAACTGAAACCTATCACACAATCCCGACAACATGTCAACGAAATACAAATACTGGAGAAGGAAGGAGGAAAGGGAAGACGGGGGTACATTGTTTCGATATTCTTCTCGTGTGTACGTTGTACCCTCGTGAACATGATGCGTCTGAGGAATCTGGCGAATCCCGGGTGCTCGGAGCATCGGATCGTCCTCCGTTCATATCGATGACGAAACTTTCACGGGACTTGCTCTCCTGATTCAGGACAACGCGTGAACCCGCGTGTGGCCATCCTGGTCCTACTCAAGCACCATAGCCATGTGTTTGCGCTGAGATGTTATAAGGGCGACAGTGCTCGCCACAACTCGGAATCCCTCGGCACGCTTAAATGAGATCCTTCTACTTGACACTGGCCTCCCTTGCGCTCGCGCTTGCGGTTGACGCTTCTCCTCTTGCGGATGCAAAGGAGAGAGCGCTCGTGAAGCGGGGTGCGGTGCTGACGGGGCAGTTTTCGTCTGAGTCTGAGGTGCGCTTCATTTAATTCATTCTTGCATTCAGGATTAACCTGAGGTAGATTAACGGGTGGGTTCTCTCACGTATTTATATTCTCATTACGATGTTAATGGCCGACTCGGGACAGACGATTCGTGCTGGAGAATATTTGTGGGGCGAGGCGAGTGCGACGAGTGGCGAGTTTATTTTCTTTCTACCCTCCATCTGGAGAGAACACAGACTGATGATTTCTGTGCAACTACGCAGGCTCACAGAGCTCGCAGGTGACGGCGACAAATGGGAATGCTGTCACTTGGCACACGACGTATACTTGGGCTGGAGGTGTGTATATCTCTGCGAGCGGACATTCCCTGCGTCCTCACTGGACACACAGGAAACACGAGCGTCAAGAGCTGTGCGTACACATTTTTCTTTTTTTGATGTCGCATTCATACCATCCACCCAGACGCGAACCTCGACCTGAAGGTTGGCCTCGGGAAGACGCTCGCGAGTATCAATCCATCCCCACGGCTTGGACGTGGGCGTACTCCTCCGCCTCCTCCGGCCTCGTCGCTGACGTCTCGTACGACTTGTGGCTGTCGGCGACGGCGGGGACGACCGGGGCATCTGCGAGTTCGACGTTCGAGATGTATGTGCGGTTCACATGATATTTTGAATCGAGGGATGGTGTACTGATGGTTGCACTGCGCATGTAGAATGGTGTGGCTCAGCGCGCGCGGGGGTAAGTGTAAAACTTTACACGAGCTGCTTGATTGATTCAGTACGACGCGTAGGGCGACACCGGCTGGGTCGCTCACTGGCACCGTCAGGTAATTCATGGCCAACCCGATCAATTCCCTGCTGTCGGATTGACATTCCCATGCCCCAAGCGTGAACGGTGCCAACTGGCGCCTCTACAAAGGCACCGTCAAGACGTGGTCCATCTTCTCCTTCGTCGCGTCGTCGGAGATCACGAGCTTTAACTCGGATCTGAAGCCTTTCTTTGGTTAGTCATTTTCCGTTTTCTTTTTCGTCGCGTGAATGGTCGGCGCTGACGAGCGGAAAGCATATTTGACGCAGAACCAGGGCGTGCCGTCTTCGCAGTTCCTAGTTCAGGCGCAAGCCGGAACGGAGCCGTTCGTCGGTGCGTATGGTATTTTTCTTAAAATCTCTGATGCAAATAACACTGGCGTGGTGCAGGCATCGCCACGCTCTCGACGTCGTCGTATTCTATTTCGATAAATTCGTAGGCATGACCTCAATCCGCAAATATAGCATCGTTCGAGTGAATGAAGAAACCGATAATCAGCATTCATTTCGAGTGTCCACTGGGAGAGAATTGTGCATTGTTGTCGTCTAAGTTCCTCGGTTACGGGTCCAAAATTCGCCGATCGGCACTTCAAGAATTAAGACTCCGCGTAACCGTTACGGTCCACAATTTTCTTCGCTGACGCTGACGGAGCCCAGGGTTAGCGAAGGATTGGCATGGCAAATTCCAAGTTGGCATGATACACTGATATAATTTCTGTCGCGACCCGCGGCTTACTCGCGGCGTCACCGGGGAAAGAATTGGGGGAGAAGAGGTGAATGCGTGGGTGGCTCTCCGATTTCTTTTGTGACCCAGCGAGAAAAGCTCGAGACTTGGAAAGAGGCGTCACATTACTACGCATATTGCGGCCCATGTTCAAAACAACTGGTAGTACTGCTACATAACTTGACAGTGCAGCCATCATGTTTCTCTCCGCCATCCTAAAAACCTAAAAATTATCCTCCTCCTTGCAATGCTCTCGTGGAATCATCCTGAAGCAGTGATGGATGTACTAGACCCAATTGAACCTCTTATATACTTTTGCGGCCGGGAGTGAACTCGGCTAAGTAGAACCAGCGCTACTCGAATACCCCATTTCCTTGTTTGTTCAAGCTTGGATCGGTTGGAACGCGTCTCTGAGTCACGTTATGGTGGGATCACAATGTGCACTGCCACCTTGCTCAGCTCCTTCTGCAGTTAATAGTTTAATTCGTTTAATTGGTTGAGCTTGGTGAATTGGGGTAATTGTGAGGTCAAATCTGGCAGCTTAAACTGGTTGAACTTGGGTTGAACAGTTTAAGAAAAATTCTAACTTCTCGCTAAAACACGTTTGGTTTGAGCCAACCTGAGCGGTGACAGCTGGACCCATTAATCCGATGACAACCAGGCTGGAGCGGTTGAATTTGATGCCGCCAACGAGTCCTCGAAATCTTCCTCCATTCGTGTTGAGGTTGGTCGATCCACTGTAAAGCACGCATAGATTGCATCCCCGCCCTTGCAAATAGTCTGACCCGTACATAATGCGATCCGCAAGCGGTCACGGAACCTCCCGAGCATTCCCTGCGCATAAATGGGTCCCATCGCTTTGTTCTGAGAACACCGTTTTCAGGGTCCCCGAATATGGTGCAACTGTTTGGTTTTGTTCACCTTCTAACTCCGGAAATGGTTAGACTCGTGACCAGCCTGTACTACGGCAAATCTGAGTGCAAGCACTATGGCTATGCCTACGGCATAGTGCTTGCACTAAGATTTGCTGTTGTAGGGCTGACTGGTAACGAGTCTAGGAAATGGTATCAACATGCTAATTATTGCCATTCAATGAAGGCCGGATAT
The DNA here is from genome assembly GCA_029378395.1 of Mycena leptocephala. Taxonomy (NCBI): domain Eukaryota; kingdom Fungi; phylum Basidiomycota; class Agaricomycetes; order Agaricales; family Mycenaceae; genus Mycena; species Mycena leptocephala. The sequence continues at coordinate 41,468 of JARJLF010000203.1, read as the reverse complement.
TCGCTGGCGGGGTACTCACCCTGGACTCTGATCACCCATACCCCTGATGACTTTGGTGTGCACACATCCGCTCACTTGGCATCCCGCTGAGGCAGAAAAGCGGCCGCCACCCCTCTCTCAGTCTTCAGATCAGCACCTCTCACTGTCAAAGAGGCCAGCGTCCACACCGGAGGCGGAATGGTGTCAAGAATACAAATATAAACGCAGTGTCCCGAAGCCACTTATCTTGGCAAGCCAGTCGAGCCCGAATTATCCGACGATTTTAGGCCAGAAGTTGACTTGAAAATAGAACCCGCCACAACTCAATACGGTGCGCAGTGTTGATGTGGTGTGTTGCCAATATATTCCATATTGCTCACTCCGCACTGGGAAGGCAGAAGATCCGTCACCTTAAGTCGCACTGAAATTGGGATACAAATTTCCGGGTCGCCCAGAATGCCATTGCTGCGTCGTTTCAGGAATCAGAGTTTGCTGGGCACGGAAGAAAATAGGTTACCATCGCCACTGAGACTGGGATACAAATCTAGGGCGACAGTATCGCGCCGTCTCACAATTTTAGGGCAGGGCAGAAAATAAGTCGCTATCGTCCTAAAATTGGGATACAAAGTTCCGGGGCGCCCAGAATGCTAGTGCCGCGCCGTTTCAAAATTGTAGGGCAAAGCTATATACTGTACTATTAAATTCAATTCGTCTAGGAGTGTGAGGCGTGACCCAAAACCCAATCCGTCAATTCGTCAAGGGGTCTCGAGCTGCGTGAAAGCCCCCAAAAATTCGTCAACCCCTGGAAATATTCCAGAACTTGTGGTGAGTGCACAGTGACTCAATGGAATAAGTTAGAAATGACCTGATCAATTTATTTCAACCAATGTTTGAGTGATGAAGGAAAATGCATTTTTTACACTTGCTCTGATCCACAATATTTGTGAGATTTGAGGTTGATTTGAGGCCAGAAACCTTGATAATGGGCAGGACAGGAAATTGAGTGGAAATTCCCACAACTAAGAAAATTTGCTCCAAGCGACCCTGGACCGAAATTTTGAACCTACCGTGACGAAAAGTATATTCGTCAAGTGCCTCCGTTACCCGTGACAAGGTTCCAAAATTCATCGCGTCAAGCACCCCCGTGACGCGTGACTGACGAACTGAATTTAATAGTACAGTAACCAGCTCTTTTACAGCTATTGGCAGTACCGAAGGCGCGGTCGAAAATTTTCTGGTTTCGCATGTTTTCAAAGAATTATCCATGACTCGGTCAGTTCTTCATGGATTTGGATGAAACCATGCGAGATAATTCGGGCTAATTCGTGCGGAATTAGTGATAGAAAGAATCTTGTAAAAATATCTCATATTGGATGATCTGGCTTTTTGAGGCTTTTTGGAGATGAATCTGACTGATGTGGCATGCCCAATTCATGTCCTACTTGTCTAAATTTTGGCTAGGGAGACTTGTTAACATTATAAAACATGTCATAGAGGCAAAAGTACATAATATCTCGTGTTTGACTGAATCTCCACAATATTTCACATGCCGCTGGGTTGCCTGTTATCCCGACCTGACTGCAAGCAACACAGACTGAATTATTCAAAGTTCTGACTCTATGACATGTTTCTAAATCTATGTAGGCCATCTGTTGCAAAAAACCATGTTGTTTGAACATGCCTGGACCTCGCTAGAGCATTTATCTCGAAAGTGGCCCAAAATCCTACATCATCCAATATGAGATATTTTTACAAGACTGTTTCTATCACTAATTCCACATGAATTAGCTAGCGTGGTTTCATCCAAATCCATGAAGAACTGACCGAGTTATGGATAATTCTTTGAAAACATGCGAAACCAGAAATTTTTCGACCGCGCCTTCGGTACTGCCAATAGCTGTAATGCCCGGTAAATTGCAAGGACTGCAGTGGAAGATGCGAGCTTTGAAGGCCTGCGCCATGGGACGAAACGAACCCTCCCACGCGGAACCTTGATTTCGGGCAGACAGGAGTCGAGCAGCTGGCATCTGATCGCGCGCACGTCCTCAACTGAAACCAATAAATTTTGGAAGTAGGTCAGAGAGCCGGAGATCATCAATTCGGAGCATGTACGCGAACTCTTCTGGTTCCTACCGTCATGGAGAAGTCCTGAACGCGAATCCAGTCGTTCCCTCAGAACGGAAGCGGGAGATTTTTTGAAATGCTCGCAGTCTGATCTCTTGCTCGTTACCCCACGCGTGAAAATCTGGTGGTACTACCGTCCGGTCCTCCTTCGTTAACGCTCAGGGACTCCATCTTAGGATTGAACCTCTGCTGTTCTCGTATCGATGGGCATACATGGCGCAATCTCCCAAGGCTCCCTGGATAGGCTGGTATCCCCCGGTTCCAATTCAAAAGTTGGTTGATTCGAAAGGTGTCGGTTATTTGCTTCCCCTCGTCCGCCATGTGGTTTTCCAATGGGACAAATGGGAGGAAACCGTCCCACCTCTCCGTCTTCGATGCCACAATCTCCCTGGCATTGGATACCTGGGACGCCACCTCTCCTTCGCAGCAAGAACTAAATCCACAGTCGGCTGAAGGGACTGAATATTGCCCAGAGTGCAACTGTCATGTACCACCGTAATTTACATGAAGATTGCAAAATGAACCGTATGCAAATCAGACTCTCCAAATCTCGGTTGCACGGCAAGCAAGTCCAATTCCTAAGCACTTGTAATTCAGTGCAGCCACTGTTGTTGGCAATCGTTTTCGACGCTACACCAACACGGACTTCATTTCCACCACATCTCCCGTCTCTCCGGCCGCAAATGTCTCCCTATTAAGTGTAACAGCCGGAGACGATACCGAAATTCCCGTCACAGTCCCCCCACTACTCTGGAACGCAATGCCAGGCGACATTATCATATCCGTGGCCGGGGCGTACCCCCGCCCGCCCACGATCTGTATCCGCGCATTCAACAGCACCAAAATTGTGTTAGCGTAGAGCGTGGGCAAGACGGCGGTCCCTGTGACGAAGTAGGGTTTTTGGGGAAATGCGAGGAAGACGGAGAGGTTGGCGAGGGCAACCAAGGCTGCATCATTGCGTGAAATCGGGGGTTGAGCTCGGTGCAAGGCTCGGTGAGGGAGAACAATTTACCGGTAAGAGATCCTGTTTCGATGATCAGCCTGACCATCTTGACGACTAGGGCGTGTGTTTGCCGGAAGCCTTGGTCCCGTTTTAAGAGCTGGGACCATTAACGTTGTCAGATAAAATCAACCATGAAAAGTGACATGAGTGGATGCTCACATAGTACATCAAAGACGCGGCTATAATCATGTCAACCAACGCCGAACCGCCGAACCACACCTTCCGATTGAAATAATTAATATGTTCACGATTTTATGGCGTACAATACCGCAGAAATCTCAGAATTTACTCGACTCTGCAGGTGAAATACATTTTCGGCTAGATGGTAAGTACTCGAGGGTGCCATTGAGAATGAAGACGTTCTTGAACAAACCTTCGAACGAGAAGATGCCGGTAAGAATCGCCGCCACCGTGCTGGCCAGGGAAATCTGTGTGAGGTCTACTGAGAGATCGTCAAGCCGGGACGACCGGGCACTCACGAGCACGATCCCCAAAGGTATCTGGCGCCTCTTGGACAGCACATACAGCCGATAGGCGTAGAACGTCTGCCCGATGAAGCTCACTGAATGCAGAATGTCAAGGGAAAACATTGAGTTCGTGATCATGATATCGTACCAATTCCACTCAAAATGCAAATCGCGAACCACTCCAGATGCACACGTCAGCGCGGCGAGGTCCCCGAACCCATACCCGAATATCGCGAACGCGTCGCAGGCCATGATCATGGTTTGCACAAGCTCGATCACGTACACGGTGTACACCAGACACTTTGTGAACCGCCGATCGTTGGGAAATGCTTGATAGTAGAGATCTGGAGGACGTGGATTATCATTATTGAACAGAGTCCGGAATTGGCGCGGTGCAGCGTACATATCTGGATGGTCAGCGTTCCAAAGAGGCCCCAGTGCAAGAGGTGTGCAAGAATCTGTGTCAGAATTTTTTTTCAGCCCGAAGACTGCGTGAACCATGCCATACCACTGGCCCGGACCTGAGACGGGTAAGCTTATCAATACCACCAGTTTAAGAGAGTCCGATTCCACTGACAATACTGCGATGTCGAGCCCAGGTGGAAACGCGGGAGGTGGAGGCATGTGGATGAGTGTCCTGGGATGCTGGAGGAAAGGCAGGAAAGGACAGCAGTTTGGGCATTTACATAAGAGATGGCTGTGTACTGTATTAGGAATCTATTAAGAAGCCGTCCGACCGTCGTGGCAATGATGCTGCGCTGTTTGGGATGACTACGTAAAGTCTCCACTGACCAACTTCTACAGTGGGTGATTCCCGTACCTACCCGCTACCTTTAGGTAAGGGTTCTAGGTCGCCCTATTTTGAGGCTGCAGTAAATCACATTTTGGTCATTTGAACCGGCGTTCCTGAGTGGGACCGTGCCGTGTAATTCTACCTACCTACCTACCTACCTTCTGCGTAAGCAGTGATCTCCCCTGCTAAAATTCCTCGGCTTGTTGTGAGCAAGCGAGTCAATGCCGACAGATGATCGTAATCCTGCTGATTTAGTGTCCGATGCTCCGGTTACTACTGCTAGTCTGCAAATGAACCAAAAGTGATCCGTTTAAAATTCCGTACATCTCTTTAAATTCCGGTATCTTCCTAGTGACATTCAGATGTTTGTTGCATGTGCGTCAATAGGGTTAGTCAGTGTAGAAAATTTAGGGTGATTCTGGCAGTCGGTTTTGAATTGATGAGAACCGATTCAAATTCCAAACCAGCCTGCATGGCTTCCTCTGGAGGAGATTTTACTAGTCGGTCTTGAGACGGTTCCGGCTCTCACACGGTTATTCAGGATTTTTTTTATTGACAGAACCGCTTTCAAAATCAGGTCGGTCAACTTTGTGCGCTCTTTCTCACATGGATCTGATGAAAGTATTTTCCAAAACGGTTGACTGACCCTCATGCCTGACTCCAGTCTGGATCTGTCCGAGACTTTTTGGAGTGTGATTGTTTCAACAAATTTCAAATACTAAGGCCCTTCGGGCACCCCTGGTACCTCTTGCTATACCAGAGGATATGTAAATATTCTTTGAAAGCCAGATTCACAAAAACAGAGACTATTGGCTCAGGTTCACTTGGTTGACGCGAAGCGTGTCAACCAAGCTCAGGTTGAGCCCAGGATGGCAGGACACAGGATAATTTGGTTGTATAAAATATCATGTTCAGAGTACAAGCGAGATTCACAAAAGTCAAGATTGCATGGTGCCGGAAAATGCGGTTTGCGCTGCACATACTCAAAGATTTCTTAATTTTCTGTAACCATGTGGTAACTATGGTACGATCGTGTCAACTGACGGTTTACATTATGGATTTGAGACCTGGTTCTTTAGTCAGTACCAGGAACTTGAAAACGGCTCGAAGATTCCCTCGCTTGCGCATGCGCGCAAGCGTCGACCAGCTCACATTGAGCCAGCGGATGCCAGACTTGATTTGAGAATTGTTCTTGAATTTTATGGGCAGTGTTGAATCTTCATTGCGGTCCTCGCCTGGATAGGAGGTAAAGGGTGTCGCAGCTAACTTAAATGATTGATTGATGCCATCATGATTGTCATGATCTTAAAATTTTACAATTCGAGTTTGAGACCTGGTTCCGTAACCGGTACCAGGAATTTCAAGTAGAGAGTTAGCTGCAAAAAAATATGACACAACTTTATTTATTAGTCTCACTTGACTGCGGCCTAATGCGAGCCTGCCGCGTCGACCGAGCGAGCTTTGGGCCGGCCAGAAATTCGGCTGGGAATCAAAGATCTATTTAGTGGTAGCGGGCCGTGCCGCTTGTCGGCCTTACCCGCTTTATTGGTTACATCAACTGTGGTTTCACCGATTGGTCCCAGCAGAGTGTACGAAACATTTAAATTGAACCAAAAAAAAAATCGTTGCCGCGGAAGTTGGGCCGTGCGCGTGTATGGTCCTGTTACTCCGGAAGATGATGATCACCGTCACGTCACGCGTCTTTCCTCCAACTTCGCACTTTGAGTCTTTCCGTCTTCCTCCATCCCCATGCACCCATGTGCCTGCTTGACTCTTGATTTGCTCGTTGAATGTTCTTCCGACAAGGCGATCAACACTGGTCTTGAACACCATTAGCTCAGATTGGTCTCAACAGATAGACATGTACAAACGGAATTGACTACAAGATTCTCAGATTTTGTTCTCGTTCTCCGTGGGCGTCGTGCCAGGAGGCTCTCAGTTGAATAAAATCGAGGAATGGAGTCCAAGAAAGGTTATACGACCTCCCATGCCCAGATCTATCCTTGCATCCTCACACTCTCGCAATTTCTCAGATCTCGTCAGGGTCCCCGTCTCCAACCGCGCATCTCCGATATTGGCCGCTCCGATTTCCGTGGTATCAGGTACTACGAATCGGCTCCACGGGGAACGCCACCCGGCGATGATAGGCTCTATCTTCGTGATGGCTTAAAAATTGCATGGCACTGGGTTCTCACCCGTGGTCAGCGAGCGGCGCTTGCGCCTGGAACGATACGAAATGCAACTGGTTTTATCTTTTGTTCCCACAATTTTGAACGCCCTTGACCCAATTTCTGGTCGTCGATCCAAAGTCACACCAGGCTATGTGGAATTTTGCGCATCACAAGCGGCATGTCCAGTTATCTCCGCCGGTGGACGATGGGACCTGAATGATGCAGTGTCGGCGATTTGGGTCTCTCCTAGCTTTGTAGCTCCCGCTCATCGACTGATACAGTTCGGCGCTGTTGGGCACAGAGTGCGAACGTCAGTCGCTACTTAACCCCACGAAGCCACCTACGTCCGCATGATGGTCTCCGGGAACGAAAGACTCTGTTCCGTTGGGTGTTTCTTTGAATTGACTGTGAAATGAATTGATTGTTTTTGGAATTTAAAGGGGTTTACTGAGCCCGACGAACATATTTAGCCGACTGCGTAATACGGGACAGCGTACGTGAACCCGCCGCCTGAGATCAAAGCGGTGTTGGCTCACTTTCCGTCACATCTCTATGATTTAGCTCAGAAATACTGATCGTTTTTGACATTTACAGATTTACTGTGTCTGTCCAGTCTCGACGGACCCAATTACTAAATTAGACAACCGCGCACCCGGGAACAGAGCAACCAGGAACTGGGTGAGAAACGATGGGGAGTGGACGGCCTCGGCTGGTGCCACGTGGCAGGTGGGTTATTTCTGAGTAGATTCTTGTCTTCGCACCCTGCTGGTAAGTCAGTATCCCCATGGTCTGGGACAACCACCGAGAGCCATCTTCTTTCGGGAAATAAAATAAAGCAAAGGCCAAAAGTCAGTGCGTGCTTGTCTTGTTTCTTCGGACTGAAGAGAAATTGACGGAAAGATAGCCCATCTTGGATGGATCCCGAATATTTGTTGTGGCGCACTCGCTAGAATCCCTGGTCACTGACCCGTGCTTTAGGCAGTCGTTGTGGATGCCTCGGAGCTGTAACGCCTGTGGCATCGAATTGCAACGGAACAAACCGTGTTCTTGGCTCCTGCTTACGGCCCTCGGACGGATGACATCACGGACATCGGATGTATTTGGTCGAAGGACGGATGCTTATCTGAAGTGAATTTGAGCCCCCTAAGCGGCAGAGTACCCCTTCGGCCGACAGAAAAGAAGTACGGTGGACCACTTGTTCTCGTAGCAGAGGATGAGACGGCGCCGAGATAAGAAACGACACCTGCACGGTCAACGGATTAGCGCATGGTCCATATGAACAGCACCCCCCGTCGTGATGTCAGGAGTGCTTCTGCGGAACCTGGGCTGAGTTTGGATTCAGGCGGCCTCAACGGGTGCAGATACCGGTAAAGAATGCCAGAATAGTTGCATGTGTCCTCCTAATATCTGCCAGGGACTCGTGGAAATGGAACGCCACCGAAGAAGAAGAAGCAGCCAGAAGCTCTATTTCATTATGCTGAACAGAAGAACGGATGGAAGAGGTACGATCCTGTAAGGCGATGGACTGAATCGGGAACCGAATGACTTCTCCAGAACTCACGGATCACTCAGCAGCAGCTTTACAGCCTCAGAATTCGCAGACGAAGTCTTCTCGCAAATTCATTCGGGGCCCGACAGGTTGGCACATCCGGTGTTGCGTTGAATTGCACCCGGGAAATATATCATGCGCGTTGCACCGTGTACGGTAATTGGTACGCCAAACCTTTCTGGCCTCAATGTATTCATGGACACGGAATCGCTCTCAAGTGTCCAACCCTATGCCGGCGGGCAAAGAGGGATGTGGCAGTTTGTTATCTATATTTTGTTCCAGGTTCGATATGTCATCAGTCTTCAACGCCGACCAATCATTAATTATCCTACAGTCGCTCTGTCCGGTATGCAGGCTCTGTGCTGCGCCCGGCTCCCTGGCAGGTTGAATGACTCTGAAGTGTATAACCTGATGACATATCAATCCGTTGAATCCGATTGATGACTGTTCAAGTCTCCTTGACTACGTTCCCAAACCAGAAGGTTGGCGCCGCATAGACACTTGCAGAAGGGAGATAGCAATTGGCAGGCGATCCGGGGGATACTTACGGTTTTGAGCGGGGTTCTGAGTGTTCTGAGACCTGTGAGTTCAAATCTGAATACTGTGTTGACGTGCTCTGCTTATAGACTCCGCGCTGTGTATCCCATTACTCTTGCCCGCCGCCTATACTCCACTGGCACACAGAACAGCCGTTGAGACAGATATCATTAGCCACCCTTGCCCAATCACATCATTGATCCACGCCACGCGAGGGGCGCAAAATTGCCAACCTACCTAGAAGAGAACAAGGTGCAGCTAAAATGGGAGGTGGAATTACAGCTGTCTCGGGGGACTGGCGAGAGTGACATGCCGATCAAGACATCCGCATTCTAACATACCCTACACTGCGGTGTGGAATTTAATGCTCGTTGTGATATAAAAGCATTGCTTGCATTTCTAGGCTTGCACTCCAATCCCACCCTGTGCAAGATATGCGCGATCGTTCCCGTACACATTCGGTCCGTAATTATTCCACTACACTGCGGGTTATTCTCTGACGTATTACATCTAAAGTCCGACACACCCCAAGGAAAGCCTGGATGGGTATGATTGTCCAGAACTGTATGGATGTCAACGCGCTGATGCGGACCTTGTTCAGACCCTTCCTGATATCGGGGTGCGTCCACAGCCGCATTGTTTTTTCGGACAATTGATACATCCTAACTAGGGCCCCTACTCCCCGCCACCCGCGGGATCATCGGTGAGTCCATCTGTTATTATCCGACCGCCATTGCTCATAATCCGATCAGCTTCCATCTACAGCACCGCACCTTGTAAGTCGCGGAAATTTCTCAAAGAAACATAATCAGTGGGAAATCGTTTGCTTCTACAGCTTCAGGTATGCACTGCATGGGCAGCCCCCCCATTCCGACCCCAGATATTAAGCCTCCGTACGCACCCCGCATGCGTAATGTACCCCTTCCAGCTGTCTATGGTGGGCCCATCGCCATGCTGCCGGCAGCGACCCACCGCGAACCTTTCCCCATCGATCTTAGGAGTGACCTCGACCTGGAGCATTTGACCCAGGCCCTTGGGAACCACCGTATTTCATCGCACTCAACTGTGCATGTGCTGCCCACGGCCCGCGATCGCCCCCTCATTCAGCTCCGTTTGGGCGATGAGCCGACGACCTCCATCACCCTTATTCGTCGCCTCCATGCAGTCATGTGCGCACCACTCTCGCTGCGGGTCTATCGGTCAGAGCTCTCTCCCGATGTCCAACAGGCTGTATGTGGCTACTTTGTCGCGCGCAGTGAGCCCAATGGGAGACGGCTGTGGCAGGATTTCCTGAACGGACACCATCATCCACAGGGCCCGAAGGGCGAAGACCTGCTGCAAGGCCACTTCCTCCTGTGGGGCGTCTGGCAAGATGGACACGCCCAGTGGGTAGTGGACGCCGACGTTCCCCGTCCTCCCGTCCGCCATACACCGCACGTCACCAACAGCTATTAGCTGTTGTACTCGCTTCGATCCATTTTGGGACTGTAATTTTAGGGTTGCGCAGCATCAATTGTAGTATCCGCCAATTAGCAATAAATTTCCCTGGGAATTTCGTTGGCGGTGTACGTGAGCTTATGGACGTAGACGTGGTTGTAACGTAGTTGTCTGACAACATCGAAACTTGATAAAAACGATTTACGGAGGTTCTTACCCACTAGGCTTGTAAGACTAATGTAACCCCGTTTTCGGAAGTTACGTCATCTTTCAGCATATTTACACGAGCTCCAACGCCGAGGAAAAAACTTCCACCATGGATAAGGGAAATACGGGATGGCTGCAGCACTACCATCCGGAATTGATGCCCAACTCCAGATATCATAACAAACGACTGATTAGGCGAGGAATGCCATTCTAAATGAACTGAACAGGCAGCGATGCCCTGGTGTCGGCCCCGCGCAAACAATACATAGCAGAGAGAAAGATCGATATTTGATGCCTCTTTGGTTCCCAATGGGTATGACGGGTCGGTAATTGCCGAATACCGCTGAGTCAGTGACTCGGAGAATGTCGAACTCTCTATCGTGATCCCCGTCGGACGAGGAACTCCGCCGCCGCTTCAAGCGCCCAGAAGCACTTGACCCAAGGAATCCCAATCTGGCGTTCCAAATCGGTGGTAGGGGTCGCGCCGGCCCGACTAACCCGGCTGCGTTGTGGCGCGGCCAGCTACGTAGTGAACTTTTCGAGAGTCCTCTCGTTCATTCCGGTTCTGTGAACCTTGAACAAAGGATACGTGTGCTAGATAAAGTATGAGACAACGAGCTGGGAGGTGGCGGACTTCAAGATTTCGCATTCAAGTTTTTGCCAGAAGAATATTGCAGCGACTCGGACGAAACCGGGGGGCTGGGGCTCATTCACAACTCGAATCCTTTGGTCGCCGCTTAAAACTCAAAGCATGGAATCTGAAGCTGTACCAAAAGTTGAACCCTCCGAGTCCGAGGTGCAAGAACTGAGGGAGGGACGAGCTCAAATATTGTTGTAGCCTCTGTTTATATAAGTAAGACTGAGTCAGGCCACGAGCCTTGAAACAGATCCCTATGTAGCAGCTGCCAAGCTCTCGAGCAAGCCCACCTGGGGGCATTCTCCGCCGCGCTTGCTACTCCCAAACCTCCGATGATCTCAGTCGAGAGAGCTGAGATAACCGTACTGGAAGAGGCTGCCGACCGAACCACCATCGACAACGGAAAGACGCTGAGAAGGCTTTTAGGTGCGGCGCTGGAATTGGAGCGGACGGCGTTGGCGAAAGAGAACGAACTGATGGCCACCCAGTGTACTGCGTTCGAGGCAGAGAAAAAAGCAATGGTTGAGGAGCGCAAATCAATTGTGCAGGGCTTGTACCGCATGATCCAGATAATCCAACCGAATCCTTTTCCTACGTCAGCACAACCTGCCACCTTTCCAGCCAGCGGTGCAGTTTTGGCGTCGGTCTGGTCGGATGACCGTGCGGGAGGTGAGTCCTGATATATATAATCTTCGCATGTTCCAAGCCAATTCAGCTGAGGTGCAGGTTCAGTCGCTAAATCCATACCCTCACGTAAACGAGCGCGAATCGAGAGCGCTCCCGCAGCAGCCGCGTCGGAGGATAGTACTCGTAGTGAATCCACCGGTCGGTTGATGCGTTCAATGCCTTTTTCTACTGAAGATCGAACTCGGTGTTCTCCAGCTGCTACCGTTCAAACCTCGCTGGCTACTTTCGTGGATTCCAGCACCCGGCTTTCACCGTCCCCATCGCCCCCGCGGGGACGCGGCATTGCACATTCTGTGCACCGGCGTTCGCTCCCTCCATTTCGTGGCCACGCCGGACGGGGAATACCCGCGCGAGGAGTGGCATTTCAGGGTCCCCCCAGGATCACTCCTAAGACACAGGATTCGCCCTGAGAGGAAATTAAATTCTCACCAGAGTTCATGATACTTGCCTTGAACTGATCTCTCAAAACTTGAATGGAAACATGTTCTTCTTGTGAGTGCCGGGAATCACTGTCGATGCTCCATTGAAAATTTTCACCGAGAGAAGCGGTAACACGCCAAGTCCCAGATCCCCTGGTCCCAACTCACTGATTTGCGCTAAGCGCATCCGTTTGGTTTTGTCACCGCGCATACGATACTATCGCACTGCACAGAGGACAGGATGTCAGGGTCAGTCCATCCAGCAGATCTCCCGATGCGCACCCTTCCTTGTTTGGAGCGCTGCACCGACTCCGCATTCGTCGTGTTCCCAGATCCAAACTGGGGATCAGTGTCATTCATTGGCCCGAGGATGCTTTATATTCCCTCAGGAGTGTTGTCAATTGACCCTCCTCACCTTTCTTCGAATTCGGCTGTCGAGCTCGTCGACTTGCCGTCTCAGAGCATCATCGAGGCTCTCACTTCGACGTGGTTTAGAATAAATTCGCGCGCACCGAAAGGAACAGCTTTCTTCCATTTTTCGTCCTAACGGACTCAGCCGTAGAATCCCCCTTTTGCTCTGTCTCAGAAAAAAACCCTGCCCCAATCAACTTTGACGCCGTATGTCTTTCCGAAATCGAAAAATAATAAACTGTTGTCCTGTCGTAGACGCCGAAGGTCAGATGGGGTCCTTTATTGAAATTATTTCCCCTCATCAAGCTCCCGCAGTAATTTCCGAGGTAATTTCCGAATCTTATGACATTTAATTACTGGCGGTTGTGGAGAAGTCCGTTCCTATTGCAAACGTGATTAATCGTGTAGAAGGTTGGATGCGTATCAGCTATGGATCTTTTCTTCGCGACGTCTTCTCACCGACGGCGGTTCGGTCCGATGCTCTATAAATGCGCTTGGGATCCAGCCCAGGCCTTCGTAACGGCATGCGAGGACAAAGGTGGGAAATTTCAAGTCAACTTCCATCCTCATCATTTTCGCAAGCTGTTTGCGCCGTGAAGGGATTTCATTCGGATGAACCCAACTTCCATGGCTCCTTCCTTCATATGCTGCGACGTCTTGTGTAGGATTACGGATATGGGTTTATCCTCCATGAGGTCACTGACAGATACGGCGGCCGGATGCCGCTCGCATTGCTGCTTCCCACAGAAATTCGCTTCTTCAAAAAGGAACGAGAAGCGACGAGGGGGCATAATTAAATCATTTGGATCCTCATGTCTTTCTTCATTCTCGCAAGCTGGCCCCGCTTCTATGATTCACTTCTGTTTGTTTTCGGTTTTTTTCGGCCACGGGCACCAGGTATTAACAATGCCGTGACACACCGCGCCGGGGTTTGACCCACGCAGAAATTCACGGCGTGTTAGGATATTCCAATTTCGTATACCCTTGCCAAGCTGAGTCAAATTTATCCAGTTTTAGTGGCGTTATTGACCCGCTTCCTTTCGGACTCCGGACGTCTCGGAACAATCATGCAGATTTTCTGCGACCATGATCCAATCTGAACCAACGGGGTCGTCGTTTTGTGCCCACCCGGATCACAGGGAATGTGTGCGCTCAGCACCCACCGGATACAGCTAATCTCCTTCGCGAATCTAATTGTGTCTTCACCTACCAGAGACACTCCTTGGACACCGAACCGATGGGACATTACGATTGAAAAACCATCGAAATCGGAAATTACTGCGAAAATTGGTCGATGCAGTCCGGCAGATGCAGAAAGCGTAAAACGTTCATCTTGCATCCGAGGTGGTGTCGGTAAGTGGTCATGTGTTGCCATTGAACCCGCTTTGTATGTGGGGTCATGTGTGACTGTCGTCGCCATTTGGTTAGCAGAAAAACCAGTGCACGGGCTTTCCGTTTCCGCACACGGCAAGTCCATTGCGTCGGCTCTGGTTAATCTGTAGCTGACTTCACACTGGATCCGTGTGTAACAGCGACGGTTTCTCCCGGTGATTGTGCGGAAGCCGTGCACTGCAATCCCCAGTGGACAGTTCCGGCGGGATTTACCCGATTTAGCAAGCGAATCAGAACGGATTTAATAAGGGTCCTCGCTTAGATGGAATGGAGAGATGTAGACATGTTTCAGCAGTGACTCGGGAACCTGCTGCACCCTAGTTGCGGTCCGTAGAAACGGGGTTCCTTTGGCATGATATTTGTTCTGCGGGTCCCCGCCTTTCCAAGTCTACCCTGAAGCTATTCTGTATCTCTGATTACCCGCAGGTCGATGGACCCACATGGACCCACCTCACGGCGGCGGATCACTGACCCCCGTATTTCAAAACCTATGCGCACTGGCTGCACCGCACAGTTTTCTGGGGTCGTGTTGGTCGCTTTCAACGTTACATGGTGAGCAGTGCATCCGCGCTGGTCGTCCTAATCACCGGCGAGCACCTTAATTGCTGATGAATCTCCGACATATATTGATGACACCTCGGTCCGTTCTCGTTGATATCATGCGGCCGTCTCGTTACTGATGGAAATGTTCGACCGCAGCCTCATTTACAGGAGTTCGAAACGCAACTCTCCTGGTTTCGTGTAACATGCCATAAATCACCAAGAAATTAACAACAATAAACATACACGAGCAAACCGCTCGCAATAGTACATTTTATCGAGAAATTCACCACTTCAAGTCGCCCAAATATTACCGCCGCACTACTGGTTTGACATTTAATCAATGAATCAGCATCTATACCCAACGGCAAAGATCTGACGGACGTAACGTTACCTACCCGCTGGCCGGTTATATACGGAACTTCCGGAGTGACATCGACTCTCTCTGTCTTCCCCCCCCTCCTCACAGCCCTCGGTACGGTCAAGCGACATACAACCGACCGAGTCTCCATATCTCGTAACGACTTCTCCGGCATGGAAGCAGCCATGCCAGGATCAGGCATGCTTTTTTCTCAGGCCACGCACGACACAATCTAATCCCCCCCGATCTCATTTCGCCTACGGTATTGCCTCGAGGGGCGGTAGATCTGCATCTTACGGCTGATCACCGAATTCGCCAATCTGAAGAGAATCTCCCC
Source organism: Mycena leptocephala (assembly GCA_029378395.1). NCBI lineage: Eukaryota > Fungi > Basidiomycota > Agaricomycetes > Agaricales > Mycenaceae > Mycena > Mycena leptocephala. The sequence goes on along the minus strand of JARJLF010000203.1, from coordinate 26,417 downwards.
CATTAGACTTGCCCATCAGCAGCTGCTGAGTATAAATACCGTCCGTCCTCTGAGTCAGGTCCTAGCCCTTGCTCGTCCTTCTCTCATAGCCCATCTTCTTCCTTGCCACCTCTTTCCTCTAGACCTGTCTCTCGCTGTCCGCAACATGGCTGCCAATACACAGTGGACTTATGTGCGTCAAGCCATCCTACACCACTTACGCGTCGCTGTTGCTGACTTCCGGATCAGAGGATGGAGACCCGATCGGGGGACCGCCATACTGTAAGCACTTCTGTGAAGCCACCTCTTCCCAATCTGACACTTGCCTCTGCAGTCTATCCACATCGAAACTGTCGTAAGAAGCGTGCAACGCCATCTATTCGCGCCACTAATGTCTAGTATCCATAGCCTCAAGCAGTTGCACAACGTCGTCCCGTAAGTGATTGCCCTTTCGAAACGTCTAAAATTGCTTAGAGTTCCGTGCGCAGGCTTCGTTTGTCCCAGCGCATCAGGTAATTCGCAATCCTGTAGGGATTCAGTGTTCTAATTATTTGGCTGGGTGGTCATCGTTAAGATTCAGGTGAGTAAAAAATCCTCCGTTGTTTTGTCGCGTTGCTCAAATGGGACCCAGTATCCGCCCACTCCGTACATTCCCTATGTCCCACTCCCCGGACACGGTGGCTATGCCCGTGCCCAGATGCCAGACCTCTTTCCTATCGATTTATCCCGCCCCGGCATGACCACAACCCGGACGACTCTCCTTTGCGATCCCATCCCCGCTTTCACGACTATGTCCGTGCGGGATATCTCCAACTACGTTCTGTGCATCGTAGAAACCGGCCCCTCCGCTATGACCACTGCAGACCTTGCCGAATTCCTCCAGCATTTTGTTCAGTCCCAGTTACCCTCCTTCACGGCCCTCTCGCCGGCCGTTCAGTACTCGGTGAAAGACAACTTCATCCACCGCAACGGACCCGATGGACGCGCCAAGTGGGCCCGCTTCGCCAATGGGACCCCGCGCTTTGGCGCCCCCACTGGACTCGATTTGTTGCTGGGGAACACCATGCTCTGGACGCTTGATCCGGATATCTTTGGCGTCTGGGTTGCAACGGTTGATATTCCGAGGCAACGCTATGCCCTGCGATGACGTGTCACTCTCCCAACGTCAATTCCCGGCCACCGCTATTACTAGACTCGCCCATCCAGCCACAGTCACCAAGACTGGCCTCCAATGTATTACCACCTCGCCGCTGTTCCATTTGCGAATTCTTCCAGCCTCTTCTTCATGCCCCAGAATCTTCCATAGCACCGCATCCATCCACATTCGCATTCACACCACAGCATTGTATCACAACACCGCATCGCACTGCTCCTCGTCCAATCCATTCCCTCGGCTGTGCCGCGTCATCCAGGACTGTTCCCCCACATATAATCCCCCCAATGTAATCTGCTAGTCTCCGTAATGTATACGTTGGTTTTGGTTAGACTAATTTCGACGTCCGAATTGTACCCTGCACCACGACGGGGACTGACGACCCCCGCGATGCTGGGAGCGCTGATGGCGCACACAGCATGATAGTCATCTGCCGAGGTGCGGCAGGTGCGGGCGAGGGGCAGAAGCCTTTCGAAGGTTGACGAATTGCGACCATCAACCCCGCACACCGCCGGGAACATACTCTATCAGGCAACACGCCACTGATATGGTACCGTGCGGCCGGCGCAGCCCCTATGTATCAAAAATTTGATCGAAAGCCGGATTGGGCTTCCTTGGGTCAAGTGTTCTGTGGGCGCTTGAGTGCTGGCGGCGGAGTTCCTCGTCCGACGGGGATCACAAAGGACCGACTCATTGATGAGGACAGAAAATTTTTTTGTTCCAGAAGACGTTCTCCGAGCCAGCGCACTTGAGAGGCGGGGAGTATTCGGCGTTTATCGTTCCATCACACCCCATTGGGACCGGCAAGGAGGTATCAAATATCGATCTCTTCTGCCATATGTTGTTTGTTTGGCGTCCGCACGGGCACATCGCGGCCTGCGCAGCTCATTTACAATGCCTTCCGAGTCTTCGCCTAAATTATTCAGCCGTTTGTTGTGATTTTCTTTTTTGGAATTCCGCATGGTACCATCCTGTATTCTATACACGGTCGAAGTTTTTTCGCCGGCATTCGCGCTCGGCGCGGCAATGTAAATATATTGAAAAATTACGAGGTAGCCTTTGAAAACGTCAAAAAAAAAAAAGTTACTTCGATGACTCTACTTCCAGCAGTCCTAGGAGCATTGCAGCCTAAACCGCTTTTGTCAGGGCCTGCATAAGTAACGATAATTCCCATAGAACACTATTATCGATTGAATGCGAATAGTACAATTGGTGCTGTGCAACCCTAAAATTACAGTCCCAAAACGGATCGAAGCGAGTAGTACAACAGCTAATAGCTGTTGGTGACGTGAGGTGTATGGCGGACGGGAGGACGGGGAACGTCGACGTCCACCACCCACTGGCCGTGTCCATCCTGCCTGACGCCCCACAGGAGGACGTGGCCTTGTAACAAGACGTCGCCCATCGGGCCCTGTGGATGATGGTGTCCATTGAGGAAGTTCCGCCACAGCCGTCTTCCATCGGGGCCACTGCGCGAGATAAAGTAGCTGTATACGGCCTGCTGGACATCGGGAGAGAGCTGTGACCGATAGACCTGCAACGAGAGCGGTGCGCGCATGACTGCGTGTAGGCGACGGATAACGGCGATGGACGTCGTCGGCACATCGCCTGAAGGGAGCTGAATGAGGGAACGATCGCGGGCTGTGGGCAGCACATGCATGGTCGAGTGGGGTGAAATACGGTGGTTCCCAAGGGCCCGGGTTAAATGCTCCAAGTCGAAGTCACTCCTGAGGTCGATGGGGAAGGGTTCGCGGTGGTTCACTGCTGGCTGCAGTGCGACGCGCCCATCATAGACAGTTGGAAGGGGACAGTGCGGATTCGGGGGGCGTACGTCTTAATATGTGGACGGTCGGAACATGAAGGGCCAGACGTGCAGTGCATACCTGAAGCTGTAGAAGAAGCCGATTCCAACTGAGTACAAGTTTCTTTGAGAAGTTTCCGCGACTTACCAGGTGCGGTGCTGGAGATGAAAACTGATTGGATTATGAGCAGTGGCGGTCAAGTATTAACGGACGGATTCACCGATGATCCCGCGGGCGGCGGGGAGTAGGGGCCCTGGTGAGTATGCATTAATTGTCGGCAAGGGGGGACGCGGGTATGGACGCACCACGACACTAGGCAACATCTGAACACAATCGGCATTAGCGCGTAGAAGTACCTGCAGTTTCAGACAATCGTACCCATCCAGGTTGTCCTTGTGGCGTGTTCGACTTGAAAGATAAAACAAGTCAGAGCATAATCCTCAGAGTCGTGCCAGAATTACAGACCGAATGTGTACGGGAACGGTCACGCATAGTTTGTGCCAAAGAGTGGGATTGGGGTGCGAGCCTGGAAATGAAAGCGATGTTTTTATATCGCAAAGAGTATTAGTTTAGTTGCCGCGGCCTAGCGTGACATTCGAATGCAGATATCTTGATCGACGCGTCACGTCCTGACCAGTGCAACCCGATTTACGCCTGCGGCCCACAATAGCCGCGTCCATTTTTTGCTGCACCTTGTTCCCTTCCAGGCAGGTTAGCGCTCCTCTCGCGTGGCATGGATCAATGAGGTGATTGGCCAGTGATATTTCCGTCCATGGATCAGTGGGGTATAGGCGGCCCACAAGAGTGCATAAACTTCGGTGTCTATAGGCGGAGGACGTCAAGATGGTGCTCCGATCTGAATTAGGTCACCAGAACAATTAGAACCACGCTTAAAAGTGTAGGAACCCCCAAGACGGGACGATCGCCTGCCAATATTGCTATCGCTTCGGCGGGCGTCTCCGCAGCGCCGAAACTTTGGTCTAGGGAACGTAGTCAAGGAGACAGCACCAGGGATCATTCGGATTGATGTGTCCACAATTCATCTTCAATCTGCCATGGAGCTGGGACAAGGGCTGTCCCTACATATCGAAGTGAATCTTGGTACGATAGTCAAGAATCTAGGCCATTCAAAATTCCGCGGCCGCTGAAACCTGGTCACATCAAGCCACAGAGATAGGCAGGCAAAACGGTTACGTCCACGCTTGCCCCGCCCCATGTGTTGATACGGACGCTTTGTGAGCGATCATACGGGATATAAAACATTTTGCTGGACGTCGATGTGATATACGAGAATGAGTCCATCCTAATCCGCTTCAAGTTTTCAACGCAACACCCGAGGTTTTGGTATATCAGCCCTGAATGATTTTCCATGAAGGCTTCGTCTGGGGAAGTTCCGTTTGCTGGTGCTGTAAAGATGCTTCTGACCGTGTTCGCTCACTAGTAGTGCAGAGGATTCACTTCGCTTCCGGATTCCATCGGTGCCTCGTGAGGACCTCTTATTCGTTCTTCTGCGTTCTGTTCTCGCACATAGTGAAATAGAACTTGTCGGCTTCCTCGGCGGCGTTCCACCTGTACGCAAATATTGAGGACCACATGGCACTCTCGGCCCCGTTCTTCCCGCGCATCTGCACCCGCCGCCTGCAGACTAAAGCCGAAGTCCTCCTGACATCACCACTGACATCGTTCGTATGCTAATTCTGTCGATGGCGTATATGGTCTGAGCTCAGCGCTATTCGTGATCCATTTGCAATTTCTGTGATGTTGTTTTTCCGGGCGGTGGGAGCAGGAGCCCCAAGGAGAATATGATCGGGGAGAACACAGTGTACATGGACGGAGCGTGTTCCGTTGTGCAGGCATTGTACCTCCACAGGCACCCACAATGCACAAGTTCTCCTGCTGAGACTGGACCACGTGTCAATGACCATAGATTCTCGTGCGCAGCAAAACCTGGACTCATGCGTCAATGTCGAGGGTTATTCTCCGCCCTACAGCCACCGGTGAATGAGCGCGACTGCGGAATCGGAAATGAAGTGAAAGCTACCTAATTGATACGCACCGAGTTTGGACCTTCGGTCGATTTCCTGGTGGCATATACCCCATAATAATAGCGACTCCATTACGAACGTAAATCATGGAGATACGGACTTAAGGCGGGATGCCAAGTCAAAAATTCTATAAGTGATTTTAGAAATAGCCCCACCCGCCACGTGGCACCAGGGATTGACAGAGGTTACTCCACTTTCACACCAGGTTCCTGGTTGTTCTGCTCGCCGGTGCGCACTTGTCAAAATGTGTCTGTCGATAGCCTCAGTAAATCCAAATTGTCAAAAGATGACTCATCATTCCCAGAGATGGAACGGAGGGTGAGCCAGCACCGCGGATCTCCAGCGCCGGCTTCACGGCGCAGGCTGTCGACAGCCTCAGTAAATGTGTAAATTTCAAAGATGATCCATTCAGTTTACAGCCAATTTACAGAGACATGACGGTGGGTGAGTCAGCACCTTTAATTTCCAGGGCCATCACGAAGACGCAGGTGGCTTCGAGGGTTCAAGTACTGACGATTGACATCCGCACTCTATCTGCGACAGCGCCTAACAGTCGCATTCGTGGGCGAGGCGCTGGCTTGCATAATGCAGGTACCATCTCCACCGGCGGAGATGCCGTTGTGATGCGCGAAGTTTCATATGTCCTGGAATGTTGAATGTGACTTTGATTCAACGGCGCTCAGAATTCGGAGGCGGGCTTCACAAAGAAAAGAAGAAAAAAAGCAGAGTGTCGTTCCAGGCACAAGGGCTCGCTGACCAAGATTGAGAATCCTGGGTGCAATTTGAGACCATCGTCGAATACGGACACCACTCGCCATGTGGCGTACCGCGGGTGGGGTCGGCGCTCGGAACTTGTACCTGACAATATACAGAAGCCGCAGAACGCGCTCAAAGTCTGAAAAACGCCACCAACATCGAGCCAACCGGAGAGACGCAATACTGACTAGACCCATGACAAAAGGGGAGAAAGGGCAGGTGATTGCAGATGCTCGGGATAGACACGGGAGTTAGTTATTTCGCTGGAGTGCGCGCTGGATCATCCAGGGGTTTGGTTCATTATTCACAATTCAATAATGAGTCACGGTGACGTGGAGTTTAAGCTGAGGCCACAGAAATTGATTTTCAGGACTGAGCGAGTGGAGTCTGGTGGCCGAGTACCGGGAAAATGACGCTTTGCGGCTGGGCTCATCCAGACCTTTTTGGGTACGATTGAGTGGTTTTCTTTGGGTTTGTGACGGGAGGACAGCACGCCAGAAACGGAAGAAGGGAGATCCACATCGAGGCGAGGGCTCGAGAAGAAAATGAGGCCCATGCCAAACTCAGGGTGCCAGAGGCGCACGGTGGGGAACCAAAAGCAAAGCGAAAGAGTACTGTGCACGTGGGAGGAAAGACAAAGAATGATCATCTAGACAGGTTGGGGGATGATACGATCATCTTCCGATATTAACCGAACCACATATGCTCCACCGTTGAGTTTGTGAATTCGGGAAAAAGTCAGCCGACCCATGTTTGTTGAATTTTACCCAGCGGACATCAATAACCTCGCAGTCATGTCGTATTCTGCTTGCTGTGACTTAAAACGTGTCCCGCACCTTCTTAGGTCTCAAATTAAACCTAAGTATCTTCAAGTGCTTCATTTTTTCAGAGTTGGGATGCATCTTGGCCTGCCACAACCATGATGACATTCAAATCGACCATGTAGGAAGGAGGTCACATATTATTGAAGCGTCTGTCTAGGAGAGACTAGCGGGCATCTCCCGGTCATCCGGAATAGCCTGATCAAATGAAGGAATCATTAGATGTCAAACCGGTGCGGGGAGGTTAAACGCAATGAACTTGTATTATATTCTTGCTTGCGATTGGCCCCGGAGCTTTCCGGGTATTCTTAGCAGGTTGTTGCTTATTAAACCAAACCAGGACATTCGGGGTCGAGACTCAGGACTCAGGAGTTCCATTTCAATTCCTGTAACTGAGGGTGGAACGTGCCATCAGCATAGAAGACCTCATGTTATCAAAACGAGACAGTCACCTACAGTCACAAGATGACACGAATAATAATATCACTGTCAGTGATTCATCACTCAATTACGGTGCTCCAGAGTCGACGACGATCCGTCCTCGGGTGGGTCCATGCTTCTGGCTGGTCATCAGAGCCACAGATTAGACTCAGGCCGGGGGGCAGTCGACGCTTGAAATTTGCGTTCCGGTGGTAGGCGGAGGCCCGTAGAAGTTAACAAATAATAAGCCGGAGGAGCCCCGTTTCCGCATAACGCAGCAACGGTGTAAGCAGGTTCCCGAGTCACTGGTGAAACATCTCAGGATCCATTCCGTTTAAGCGAGGACCCTTTGACTTCCAATCGTTTGCTAAATCCGTCCACTGGCTCTGGCCTGCTAAATGGGGAGACGAAATTATATTGAGACGATAATTGCGATTCCGGTGCCCGGCATGCACACAATGGCCGGTGCTTCGGGGAGAATCCGCGACACACCGTTGCTGTGATGCGGAGATCTATTGTGAGGGTCAGCCGAGAGCGCGGAAAACGGAAAGCCCGTCCAGGCTTCTCTGCTAACCAAATGGCGACACCGACCACACATATCTCGGTGCCCGTTCGTGACGTCCTACTTGCCCCATTCCCAAGTAGGGTCTATTGTCAGCCCCGCTCCGGATACGGTAGATCGTTGAGGAGACTCCGCTGCATATGATCCGCTGCGGGAATTATAGCAGTAAAATGCGTTCTGTGGGCGTTGAGCGTACACACCAGATTCACTCTGGTCAGGATGGTCACTACAAACGACAGCGTTCGGATCGTTTGCATTGCATCAATGGTGTCACCACCATTAAGCAGGAAGGCGAGTACCGGAGAATTGATTCAGGGCGGGGAAAGCATCCTCGATTAAAATTCACAAATTAAAACCATTCGGTATGCGTAGGGAGACCATTGGCATGTCGGCTGGCTCACTCATGTCAATGGAATATGTGGGCGGAGCTCCGTGGCGGGAACTCTTGTATCACCTCAGTGAGGGGCCAGCGAGCGCAGGAAGCCCTCATGGAAGCGGGCTCATCCGAAGCCGTCCACCGCGGAGACACCCTGCGAGACTGATAAGAAGGCATGTGGATCCAGATGATTTAATTTTGCCAACTTCGTCGCATGCCGTTACGGGCGTTGGAAGAAGCGCATCGCCCTGCCATTCCTGGGCTTCGGGCGTGCGCACCGGGCGCCGGTCAGCGACACCGTGGCGGAGAAAACCTTTTGTGCGTTCAAACCTTATATTGCTGTACTTCTATGGGCGTCGCAGCCTATGTATAGGAAGGAAGCTGTGGAAGCGGACTCGGCCGAATCGAAGGGCACCCATGGCGGAGACAGCTTGCGAGAGTGATGAGAAGGCGTGAAGCTGATTTTAATTTTGCCTTCTTCGTTATGAACGCCGTCTCCGCAGCCAGTTACAGAGTACCGGTCCGCGACGACCGTCGGTGAGCAGACGGCGCCGCGGAGACAGAAGACGGAGTAGCTGATATAGATCACCAAGTAGATCACAGCTTCGACCTGCTTCGACGCTATTAATCACGTTTGCGGGGAACGGAGAGTTCTTCACAATTGAGACCAAATTGAATGTCAGGCCATACTAGTCGGAAATTGTATCGGGAAGTTAATGAGCGGGAGAAGCTGAAAGAACCCATCTGGGGCGGCTGGGCTATGACACCAATTTGGAGGTTTGGGAGACTGTGATTGTCATGGAAGGATGGACAAGGCCGCAGCTAAGTTAGGCAGCGATTGTGGCGAGGGAATACGTCTTATTCCTAGGTAGTCAATTCACGGGGGACTTTTCCCAAAATTAGCGTGAGATGGGCCTGATTAGATTCTCAGTTTCGCTCCACCAAAAAAAAAAAAAAAAAAGGAATACGTCTTGTTCCTGAGTGTGAAGTTCTACCGAAGGTGGGGCGAGGGGATATTTTTGGTTACACGGGTCGCGGGCCCGGATACTAACCGGATACCAGAGAACGGTCAGGGATTTCACTAGACCCATTGCCTAACCTGCCCCCATTGCAGAGAACTTATTTGCGGGTTTGAAGGAGATAAGAGACCAATAAGAGACCAAGAGACTGGAAAGACTCGGCCTCGACGACGACGCGTGGCGACCAGGCTCGAGGTTGTAGGCATACACGAAGCAAAAGACGTATAAACTCCTGCGCAGGGCGACGAGCTCGTAAGCAAAGGGACTTTGGTGCCAGCCAAGTGCCAGTGCCAGTGGCGGATCCGGACCTCACAAAGACAAAGTCGGTGCGGCCAAACAGGGCTAAACCCAAACCTGTGCTTCTTCCTTTCGCTCTTCCTTTGTTCTGCCGAAGTTCTTGAATTTGAACGAATGCAAGCCCTACCTCCAAGTGACGGACAGTCCGGAATTTCTTTCAAAGATCCCTTGATTTTTTCAGAGGCTTCTGCGGTCGATGGGCCGTCACTTGACCCTCACGTCCAGTCTAGTACCCTGCTGCTCTTGTCCCATGGCCTCGACGATCTGCCATCGAGATTCTCTCAATTCCCGTTTTTTTCTCGCCATTATCCATACTGCGATGAATATCTTTTATTTCGAATCCGACCTACTCAACGTCATCCGATCCGGAGTCGTAGTTCGTTTGTCTTCTCGGTGAAAAGTTCCGTAATCGTCATTAATATCACTAATATCAATATCTCGTAGACAGACACAACAACCTGTGAATGCAACGTACCCGGACCCTCTTGCTGCATATTGAAATCTTCTATGTCGCATTTCTTAGCTCGCTGATATAGCCACTTCCACATTCTACAGGTGTACGACCTCATCCACAACACTCTCTAGCGTACTTTTTGGGGCGCCTTCGCGTATCTTGATCTCTAACACCGCCGGGATCGGTCGATAAAGTGCGGAATACCCTTGTATTGAATGGCTACTGGGACCGAGATTCGGGCACAAGTGGCATCACTTGGTGAGGCCCTCACTCTACTTCCTGGGCGCTGTTGCGGTGCCTTAGAAGGAAATTCTCGAATCGATATGTGAATACAAGCACTACAACCGAGTCAAAATCGAGCCGCCTATACAAGAAGCATTGGTACTTTAATCTTCAGAGAGGATCTCATTAATCATCGGTAGATACTTCGGGTGAATGAATTCGCCTGGGCGAGCAAGGAGGTAATACCAAGGCGTTGAGAACCTCACGCCCTCGCTCGGGTCGGCCCCTATCCACGGCAGCGCCCAATCGAGCCAGGCCTCCCACAGGTCCAGATGCCGGGTGCTCTCGGCGAGGCGTCGATGGCACTCCACCAAGTCCACCTCGTACTCGCGCTCCAGCTGCCACACGTAATCCCCGGCCTTGTACACGTCCGTCGGGTAGAAGGAGAGCAGCAGCAGCCGCTCCATCAGCGCGATGCTCTCGGGGGTGTGCTCCTCCATCGCCTCCTTGCGCATCTGGAGGAAGAGCACGCCGCCCTGGCCCTGGATCTGGTGCGGGACATATTTCCCGTTCGGGCGCGCGAATCCGTAATGCGCCGTGCTGTTGCGTCCGAGGAACTCCACCTGTGCCTGGAGCGCCGTCGTCGGGGTCGTTGTGTACAGGCGCAGAGCGCCCGTATCCAGGGTGCCGTCGGCCGCCTTGAGATCGTCCACGTGCGTCTTGCCACAGGACGCCTTGTGCGGGAGGCGCGAGGACTTTCCCTGCCTGTAATCGACCTTTTGGCACTCTCTGGTGAAATATCTGTCAGACCTGACGCGGTCGAGTGGCGTGCGTGTCTCACCTCGAGCAGTACAGCACCCGCACGCCGTTCTTCATGCAGACATTGCAGCACATGAGTACAGCGGGAGGCGTCTGGGCCTTGAGTTCTTTCGCTTGACCGATATTCAGCCACTCGGAGTGGGGCGTAGTGTTATTGAAACGCACCTGTCTTTCCACAACTCCTGCAAGCGTCTGCTTCACCCTTGTCGGTTTTCTCGGCAAAAATATTGATCCTGCCTCCGGTAACGGGATTAACGTATCGGTTGAGTATTCCTTTTCCTTTGTTCATGGTGGTGCTGAAGAGGCGTATTGAAGGCGTTTTGAGATCAATTTTTAGTGCAATCACGCAATACCAAGATCTGTATGTCTTCATTCTAATCGATGCGCTAGTGATGCGCTATTGTGTCAAATCTCTGCAGATCCATCAGATTAACCGTTCTTTAAGAAAATGCCTCGTCGCCTGACGGTGTAATTATCCCATGTAGGTTACAACAATGCGCGGGTACACTCTGATTGTTGTACTGTAAGTAGCATCTGTTTATCATGTAGGTCTATCTCCATCTTTACTTGCCCCCCTCTCGTGCTCGCAGTTATTTTCTCCTTCCGCATTTCCATGGAAATCTCGCCCCATTATACCGCTATGCACTGTGGAAACCCCAGCGCACAATGACAGTGGACAGCACACGAATTTTTATTCGCAATGGCCATCACTGTCAGTCCAGATCTCAGAGAGAATTGTGGGGCTGAGTTTGGGTCAATATCCAATCACCGGATCTTCTGCTGTTCCTCAGCTGGTCATCTTGCAGTCGTTCGGCAGAAGGACGAAGCTTCTCGCCGCAAATTCCTGCTTCTGAACGTTTCTTCAACTGCGGGCTATCAATAATTACCACTACCTCGTGATTCCTCCTTCTCGGATAAGACTCAGGATCTTGCTATCCATTCATTGATTCTGATTAATCAACACTGACCACCCCATATCAGATCAGATTTCTTTGGAATATACCCGGCAAGGATCGTCCAAGAACCTATTGGATCCCTGCCTCATTTCTTGCTAACCCTGCTGCCAATCACGCAATCGTGTATCCGTGATTTTTTAATTAATAAAAGCTAGAATTCACGGTTTGAACCAGCTGCTCACCTGCCGGTGCGAAGCGCGGCTCTATCTTGTTTCCCTTATCGCCATGAATTTACGAAGATTATGTGCTGAAACTTCTCGCTCGCTCGTTTCTCTCTAGGAATCCTTGTCTCGAAGTTAGTTTCAAGACTAGGGAGCTCTTATAGCTGCTCATTCTCTATTTTATCTTACACACAATGTGTTGCGTCGCTCGGGATACCGCGGCCGGAGTTCTCCGTATACCCTTCCAAAGTCATGCACAGGTACCTCACCTGAATGAACGGAGTGCCAAATCAACATTATTCCAGTGCAAAAGGAGGAAGACGACCCAGTACTTTTTGCCAGCCGTGAGGGCGAAGTCAGCTCTAGCTGTGGTCCTCCAAGAAGAAATTCGTATGACCTTCAAATGCCATGAAAATCAGATGCCACATCGATATCACAGCGGGAATGCATGGTCGATTTCGCCGCAAGTACGCTTGGCGATAAACGCTTCCGCGCTTGTCCGATGATCCTGTCCCAGGAGTACTCCCCGCTGCCAGTCTGCTGGAGAATTTTTATAATTCGGGGACATCACCATAAAGCGTGGATCATTAATAAGGATATCCATTTGTCTGTCCCACAGGCGCGACGGGCGACTGAGAAGGACGAGTGCGCGCAGAGACTTGCATGGCTCCAGGAGGTGCACGAAGGACGGGAGATCCTCGCTAAGCCGCACCGCCAGATGGGAGAGCTTCGGGAGCGCGGCGAGGATGATCCAGCGCCCGAGGGCCACGGGGCGAGTCCATCGGGTCATCCAGCCCCTCGAACAGTTCCAGGTGCGTAAGATGGGAAAATGTGCAGTGGACGAGCGGTCCCATTGCATGGGAGAAGAATACGGGGTCGCAGTGGAGCTGTCTCAGCGATGAATCGTCAAAATGCCAGCGGCACGTGGGTCCACCCTGCGCGGCGTGTTTGGGATATAGAGGTTTTCGATGTGAGGACACGCAAGGATGATAGTGTATCGGTCAGATACGGCGAGTCGTGTGGCCATTACATTGCGCACGCCGCGCCTGAGCAAGGCATCCGGTTTCGTGCGAGCGATATGTGCGAAAATCCCCATGTCACATCGAGGGATCCCATCGACGGGGGCCGCGTTAACGACAAGTGTATGATACAGCAGCGGCTCCGCCCTGAACGAGACTATGAGACAGGGATTGCAAACCCTTCGTCACCCGACGCCTGTCAACTCGCGGCACACGCCGGCCATCAGATTTGGGCGAAGTCTTTGGATGCAAACAACGCGGCTTTCTTCATGCCACCGCATCAAGTCGCCACCGCCGTTGCCCAATTGAAAATTCGTTCCGTAGCTATCCATCGAGCCTCAGACACTGAATCGATCCTCGTCTTGTCTTTTGCGCCGTCTTCGAAGACCAGAGTTGCGTCTGCCATCCGGTCGAGGCTTGTATTGGGCTTGTGCAAAATTCTCGACTTTCGTGACAGCGCGTCTACCAACGCAGACTGGATTCACCCCTTCCAGTCTTTGTCTACTGGCTGTATTTTACGGGCCTTGAATTCGGAGTTTCAGCGCTCGTTAGCCGGAAATCCTTCCTTGATCCTCGAAGCCACCTGGAAACCACAACTCGATTTGGTGCGCGGAGATTTTCCTTCTTTCCTAAAGCACAACCAACAGAGCGGAAACAAAGATCCCTCTTCACAGCCTCAAAACATAACTTGGGTGATACTCATCCATCCATTGACCTAACCGCCAGCGGGGCGACATATGTCACCGAAGAAAAAACATATGCCGGCGTAGGAAATGTGAGTCCAAGGTTCGATATTATACACAGCTGCAGTATCTCTAATTTCAGTCCGATGCAACCACATATGTCGAGCCAATGCGTTTACGATTTACGCTCCGATCTCGCAGATCTTTCAGATTTCAAGCATCAAAGGCAGGCGATGGAGGATGAAGGTACGTGTACGGACTGCGCCGGCCTTCATTTGAGTTGCATCTGCGGCGGTATTTCTCTTCGTATCGCAGTCCGCGCATTGGATTGGCTGTCTTTCCTCAGTGTTTACGCATGTCCGCGACGTGGACACTTCGGGCTCGTATGATTCCTATGGTGGTAAGTATATCGAAGCTCTCAAGACCCCGGAAGCGCCACTATAATAACCAAAAACCTCGTCACCCCATACCGCCTCTCCAGTATATCTATGCCCACGCAATCGCTCGATCGGAAAACAATCAAACATTCTCTCCTCCCCACCCATGGCCAGAAGATTCCGAAATGCTGCCTGCTTCCCTGATCCTGTTCGGTTTGTACTACACGCGGACGCCCATCTACCGGTCTTTCCTCTCTGGTGTGTCCTCCATGCTGCACTCGGTGATCTCCTTCCTCATATTTCCGTCATGGCCAACTAACAGTTCTCTTCTGCAGCCGCTGCTGTTCAGTCAGCTGCGTATATGAATACAAATGCAACTGCTGGCTGAGTGTCTTGATCGCGTCGAGGCCCGTCTTCATGGAGGGCATGATATTAGTAATAAATGCATGGAGGGATCCCCAGTCACCGCGCGATCTCGGGCTCGTTTTCACAACTGTCAGCACGCTTAAAACTCAGCAGGAACAGCACGTCCCAATCAATGCTCTTATTACTTGTTCTGATCAAACGCGAGTCTGCAACTTGGGTGTTTATGTGTGTCATTCCCCCACATTAGCCCGAAAAAATAACCATTTATACTCATAGCACTGTGCTTGCGCGGCTGCTTTTTCTCGATCCACACGCGCCGCAGGACTCTCCGACCTATAGCTACTGATTGCGACCTGCATGTCTCGGTTATGTCAAGCCGCTTTGTTCCAGCTCCTGCTGGATGGGCGGATTCAAGTCGAACCAGACTTTGTTCAAGCATCCAAAAGCCCACTAATCACCGCAAACCGAGAGTATATTTGTTGCATTCGACCATCGGCGGACGCCTCGAGCTCGGACAATATCTTCACTTGCGTAAGGCGAGTTCCATTGAACACAGCAGTAATCTAATAGCCACGTTATCACTTCTTCCCAAACATCCTGTTCAATGTTTCCTTCGCAGTCTCCGGCTTGAAGCCGAAACGATGGTTGTCAGACGGCTCCGGGAGTAATGCATACCCGTTCGCCATCGTGGCGCAGGCGGACCACAGCAACTCGCCATCTGAGTCGCCCGACGCACGCGCGACCTCCTGCTTTTCTGCCGCCAGTGCTGGGTCAAGGTACTTGATGTCGTATTTCGCGCCCTGCACCTCCTCCAGGAGAGCCATAAGCGCCTCCCATGTCAAACAATCACCCGAGACGCGCAATTCGCGCATCGGCTCGCTTGGGTCGTCAAAAGGCAGCAGCACCGCCCCCACGATGAACCTGGCCACACTATAGAGTAACTGTAGCACCGCTCGCGCCGATGACGATGACTGAGGGAGCCATATGCAACTGATTTATTGGAGAGAATTGCTGAAAGAGTTATGGAATGCAAGTTGGACTGATGAATTTGTCGATTTTTACCAAGCTTAAATACACCCTAGACTGACGCTTGGTCATCCCACCCCGAAAGTTCCGGTCCCTTCAAATTGTGATGGAAGACGGCGGGACCGCCCGCCACCGCGCTGACTGATGGTGGGGCCGCTCTGCACCGTGCTGAATATCGGGTTAGCTGACTGATACGCCCGATGACTGACGAGATAATTCTCTTATGTTTCCCTTGTGACGCAGGGAGTGCTTTCCAAGAGTTTAGTTTATGGAACCAGGATATTGCGAGGTATGAGATGATGCAAAACTGAAATGAATGTGAACGGAGATTTGCATGTAATGAGGCTTCCCTTCCCGAGGTGCGTAGCCTTCCTTTTTGAATAAGAAAGTTGAGATCATTTCAACTTGACTATCAAACCGACACTTCAGGATCTACGTGAGCATTACGACCGTTTAGGACATGTCCCATGATATGCTAAATGCCTGAATAGAAGATATTTCCAGCTAGAGAACAATTTAACAATTCAGAGTATTGAAAAGCAGAGAGGAGATTGAAAGGGGGTGGTGCTATCTGGGAAGTGGAGGCATGAGGCTTATTTATACTGGAAAATCCTCGGAAGGATACGTAGCCGCCGCTGGATTATTAATATTGAATTGAATAGGCACAGTATGAAATTACTACGAGTACTGCGACTACTTACTCGACATGCTACGGGAATAAGTAATCAGGTGGATGGATTTTACCTGCGGGAGGATACACAGTCGGCTAGATCTCCCTTAAAAGGGACAGTTTGGGCCGTCTGTGGGGGAAGGAATACCCCATCGTTCTGTGGCACAGTTTGCGCAGGATATCTGCCGATGCAAATGGGGAATAAAATCGCAAATTTTGACAGCAGGCAAGCGCCGAGAAAAAAAAGCAAACAGCCCCGGGGGTTAAAAGGAATCATACGATATGACGGACGTGGAGAACAAAATCCGCGATGGCGATGTGGGGTATCCGAATTCCACTCTCAGCATAATGGGATGGAATTTGAGCTCAGGTAGGCCTAGGAGCTGATGTCTTAACTGCTTGGTTTCATGGACCCTCTTAGGAACGTCTCATCTGCATACCCCAGCGGAAAATCAAAGGATAACGCAATCAAGAACGTCTTTCTGAAAATTCCTGCCGGCCACCTCGTGTTAATGGTCAGTGCGAATAGCAGGGGCAAATCGACCATCATCAAGCTGTTGAATCGACTTTATGATGTCGACTCGGGCGAGATTCTCGTCGACGGCCTACCCATCAAAAATTTCCGCATCTCGGATCTTCGGAAGGTCCAGGGTAGGGTAGTAGTCACCCTCGTCACTTCGTTACTTCGCTTAAACTCGCGAAAGTTCGTCACTTTGATGGCAACCTCTGAAACTTCGTCAGTTTGGTGAATTCCCAGGAAAGTTCGTGAGGTGAACAAACCACACAAATCAGACGCATCAATCTGGCCATCATTTCCTTCTCCCCCGTTTTTTTTTATTGATACCCTGCCCTAACACTAACCTCTAACCCTAACCGCTAACCTCTAACCTCTAACCACTAACCACTAACCTCTAACCTCTAACCGTAACCCCCTAACCCAAACCTCTAACCTCCAACCCCTAACCAGCTCACTGGAACCTAACCGGCCAACCTCGGCAAGCTGTTGATGCACATCACTCCGTGATGTGCCGAGGAGTCGCTGTTTGACAAGGTTGGAATACCAACTCACGAACTTTCACAGAAAGCCATCAAACTCACGAACTTTCACGAATTCCCATCAAAGTTACGAACTTTCGCAGCGCTAAGCGAAGTAACGAAGTGACGAGAATGGCGCGGACTCTCCAGGGTATGCTCACCTAAGATCACAAACTCTACCCGCTGACGCTCGCCGAGAATATTGGCCTTGGAGATCCCAATCGTGCGGGTGAGATGGAAAAGGTCATGCAGGCGGCGGAAATGACGGAGTCCATACTGTTTTGTCCCCGGTTTGGAGAGGAAGGCGGAGGTCTCGGGTAAGAATCATCCAATATTCGCCGCAGTCGAGCTGAGTCCTACCTTCCCAGCGCCTCGTAGCGTCAGCGTGCTTGTGATATATTACACAGGCCGACTCATGATTCTCAGATCTCGCACCTTCATGCATTTCCTCTCTGGCACCATCCGGTTCGCTGTGGCGGATGAGCCTAGTTCCGTGTTGGATCCTAAAGGCGAACATCAGCTATTCTAGCGCCTCAGAGAAGCTGGCGGAGGAAAGACGATGATTTTTGTGACACATCGATTCGGCCACTTGACCAAGCACGCAGATCTGATAATGTGAGCTTCAGCCTGGCCCAGGGTTTCAGCGCGCGCTTAATCTTGATTAGATGCATCATGCATGAAAGACGGCCAGGCAGTATAAGGAGCTTATGGCACGCGGGGGTGAATACTTTGAGCTATATAACGTCCAATCGCAAGCAACAGTGACACCGTGTAGTGGATGGGGTTTCTTGCACTCGTCGTACACTACGTACACTGTTTGATCGGTGCAAACCGCCACGGTAATATATTCATGAATTTTTGTTGCCGTCCTGTCGTCCATCGTCTCGATCTCCCGAAAACTTGTCACCATCAGTAGGTGACCCCTCAGTTTCAGGAGCTCCGGAGATTGAACTCCCCGTACATCTCCTGCCTATTCAACTTGTTTTTTTGCATCATTCCAGGTCACGTGCCCTACGCGTCGACGCACTGTGTGTCAACAAGGACAAATTCTGCACGCGTCACGGAAGTAATCAAATTGGAGAAAATTATCAGGAGTCATAATGCGATCCGCATGCGGACCACGTCATATTAAATTGTATTCCAGGACAGCATCTACAGTATCTTTATGGTTGCCTGATCGAATTGAAACAAATGGGTTGCCTGTTTTGTTATCGCACGCACCTAATGCTGGGGTCTGACGCTGACAAATGTAAGCTAAAACCTTGGATACTTATGGATTTAAAACTTTTCACTGAAGCTACTGTCTTGGTAAGAGCCATGAGTTGCAAGTCGAGTGAATGTCAGTCAATCCCTCTGATCTAAGTGGCGCGGACTCTTGTTATGTAAGCACTGGGGAAAAATTTACATTCGAATGAGAGTCGGCGGAGCGGGTAATGCAGTGAGCTTCTTAAATGCATCGTAATGGAAGGCGAGCTCAAGGAATGGGTCCGCCAATTACCCGTAGAGCGCCCCGGGATCGGAGAAAAAGACTAAACGTACCTCAAGCTCCCGGTACGGCACGATGAGTTCGGATGTAATTCACTTCAAAGGGTTTGACAAAACGGAATTGCATAGAAGTGGGTATGCACGCGTTGCGAGTCCGACATAGACAGAACACAATACAGATATCAATGAAAGTTAAACTAGCCAAAGTTCAATGAGCGTTAGTCTCTCGTAGACAGACGCTACAACAGTTTTGGTGCTCGTGCCTCGCATGTTGTAATGAGCGGTAGCACAACGTCCTCCCGGGTCAGTTTAGCATCCATTTCAATTTTAGCAAGAAGCGGCACCCGGCGAGTTACTTGGATCTCCGAGCCTTTACTTCCGAAGTAGCGTTGGCTTTCGAAGTTCCAGCAGTCCTGGGCGCGCGGCCAGTTTGCAAGATGGCCGAGGTACTCCTGCACTTGTGCATCTCGCCCCGCCTCGAAGGATGGCATACGCCGTAGCCCATCGCGAAAGTCGGCCTGCAGTTTATGGTGGTATGCCGAAACCCAGGTCGTTGCCCCCTCCAGATCCATGGTGTCATCCTGCTGCGTGAGGACAGTGATGATGTTATACTGATCCCGGCCAACAGCCTGTTCTTTATTATAGGACATCAAGTCCTGTGCAGGTTAGCAGATCGCTATAAGACACCACGAGCGACGTACATTATTGAGAATCAGAAGTTGAGCTACGATACCCCTCAGCTCCGTAATGATCGGGTGATGAAAAATGTCGTCGGGGAGATCTAGGTGAAGCTCGCAGGGAACGAAGGCCGGATACGCGGCGATGTTTCGGGCCCGGATATCAAGATAGTTTGCGATGGTGAGGGCTGCATCTGCATCGCGATCGTCTGCCTCCTGGATAATGGCGTCGAGGTACCCAGTGAACGACTCGATAAAATGTTTCTGTGAAGTTGGCGACGCTGTTTTGACCGCCAGAGTCCAAAACCTATGAAGGTCAGTTAGCGCAGG
Organism: Mycena leptocephala; assembly: GCA_029378395.1. Lineage (NCBI taxonomy): Eukaryota > Fungi > Basidiomycota > Agaricomycetes > Agaricales > Mycenaceae > Mycena > Mycena leptocephala. The sequence goes on along the minus strand of JARJLF010000203.1, from coordinate 6,907 downwards.
ACGTCTACACAACAAGAAAATATCTCACTCTTGGGTAGCTCGTCCAAGTCGAATTTCGTGCGCAGGACGTTCCTTCTCTGGATTCCGGAGTGCATCCAGAATGATGTCTACCATCTGGCGTACACCGTTAGCACTCTCCAGCTCGTTGTACTCGTCGGCTACGAAAGTGAGATTCAGGAGGTCTAACCCAGTGCGAAGGTGCTCTGGAACATAGAAATCAGCCGAAAATCATGATTCCATTTCTCAAGACGCCGTAATTGCCTTTTGATGCAGAGGGATAGGCCAGGGCAGCCAGGAGACCTAGTAGAATGTGATGGGTGGGAGTGGACGTGGACAACCGACGTACCAGTATCGCATTTGTCGAAGGCTCGTTGTGACTTAGGCCCTAGGAGTTTGAGACTGTGCAACCAAGCAGTCGACTGAGCAGAGACTTCTTTGTAGTGGGGGTTAATTTGACGCGTCCATGGCCATGTCTTCATCGGGTCTGGTAGATACATGGTGGATGGCATTTCCATCAGACGGTGGCGGTCGGTGGGCAGAATGATATAGACGCTGAGGCAGATATCCGGTAATGATGATACCTGCGCTGCGACCGCACTGCACGGAGCCCGACGTAACAATGAATCAATTTTCATATCGAGGGGCGGTTAAACGGCCATCGACGTACATCACACGAGCGCAGCACAAAGGTGCAGGTACGCAGAACTCAGTGAAATGGAAGCCGATGGCCAATACGCGGCAAAAGAGTGTAAATTTTAAAACTTTCAACTTTGAGATGGAGCGCGAACCGAATAAAATTGGAAGCCTAATCCACGGCAAGCTAGACCGGGCACACAGTAAATGCCAGATAGGAGAAGCCATCTCCAAGATTGCAGTCCAGTATCGTATTCAATGTGTCACCTCCAGCTTTAACATGGGACTGACAGAGTTCTCGTTTTTGAAGGATGGCGACCCATTATGGCGAGCCTGACGGAGAACATCGACGTTGTGGTCAACAACTTCAAGTGGCCAAAGCTCAAACATTGCCGAAATCGTCGTGATGATCTTCTCTTGTCTTAAGAACTTGCCATTGCGCGCACCGATCCACTTGTATCTTGGGTGATATGAAGTTTGTTCTTGCTTATTCTGTAAAATATGGTATGGCATCTGTCTCAAGGGAAGGCTGTGAAGCGCCGAGTCGTTCGTCGTCGGCCACATCGGCAAACCCTGAGGGCCCTGTGATGAAGGTCCATAACTCTGTAGCACTATATACAGTGGTGCTCTAAAAATGCCGAATTGTAATTTGCATAATTCCATCAGTTTCACTCCAAATTGACCCAAACAACTTGGTATACAGAAATTAGACATGAAATAGGACCACATATTTGCTTTTTGGGTAATCTGCCAAAACAGCTTAATTTTCTGAGTTGCTGAAAAAATCACTTTTGGGGGTTACCGTATATGGAAAGTTTATCTACGTGATATGAAAGGGCTTGGGTGTTGAGATACAGGGCGAGCAAGTTGCACATTTTGACCCAAAAGTGAGGAATTTGCAAGAAATTCATTCAAAGACACGACTTTGTCTGGCCCCATATATCAACAACCACAAGGTGGATTCCTTTGGTTCAAGACCTGAATATGCACTATTTTTCGAGCCCTTTCATATCACGTAGAGTGCCTTGTGAGCAGCATCACCGAGACCGGGTGGAGCGGTCTGGAGGAGCGTGTAGGCGGTTCTCCAATCCGTGGAGTTGAGGAGTGTACGGGGCGATTCAACTGATGAATAAATCACAATGGACTTTCGAGGACGAATAAAGTCACTGACAAATGTTGGGGAACTAGTGGCCGGGGTCTGTGATACCTGGGACGATCACTTATGAATTTAAGGAAATCGATGCGGTTTGAATGTATCTGAGGCAAAAGCCGCCAGATATGTCGTGGTAGGTTCTAGGGATCAGCTGATACCAAGTCAACGAGTTGAACACTGGGGCGATGGAAAGAGATACGCGTTCATTGAGATTTTCACCAACGGCAGGGAGGTTGACAACCGCAGAAATACCAAGAGGGTTGATGATCTATACTTCGCGAAACAATCAGTAAAGATTAGAGCAGAAGAAGAATTCACTGACATTGGAATTGCCGACGCCGCTAAGCTCCAGGACCTGGGGTGTTCCGAAGATTCGTGCACTCAAGATAACTCGATCACCGCACTGACAATGAGTTCGCCTACACTGACGACGAATGGGATGAGAAGATGGACGCACAACGGTGAGTTTCTTTCCGGCAGCATTGATGTACTCGTGTATTCAACACCAGTGGCAACCGCCTTGCCGTTTTTGGATTTCCCCTACAGGATACATGAAAACAGTCACGTTGACCATCACCTGGAGGTTCGGGCGCCCGGCGTGGGCTGATCTGCAACCACAAGATGAGCGAAATCTAGGTATGAAAAGGGATCGAGACACACAGTAGCAGTTGGCGGAAGACGAGCGAGTCGAGTTCGAGAACATTGCCTTGGGATGTACAGTCAACTCTGTTATAACCCATCATTGCCATAACCCATACTCTGCACTATCCCATAGATTTTTGGTGAAACGGAGGTGGTTCTCAATTAAATCCCATAACTCTCTAATACTCAATAAACCATACAAATTTCGGGTTGAAAACCCATAATTTGACCCCTATGTTTTGTTTGTGGTTGTTATTTTGAGCGGATTTTAGTTCCCCAAAACACTGCCTCTGCCCCCGCCTCTCGAACTACTCAAGAAAGATCTTACCGCACTCAAGGATAGTGTCCAAAAACGAAAAGCTGGCTTGGTGGCGCAGCTCAACAGAAAGGAGAAGATTTCACCAGCTTGATCTTGAGGATCTTGTTGACATGCCGGATGAGCAAGTCGCAGAGGATGCAACAGATGAAGAAATTTTCAAAGCAGTGCAACAAATGCGAAGTGATAGGGAGAACATGGAAATTAATGGAGATGATGACAACAACGGAGGGTCTCCACAGGTGCCAAAGCCGACGAGGAAAGAGGCATTGCAGGGTGTTGCAACACTTCGTCGGTAGCTCGAGGACAAGGATGGGCTGTTTGCGCGTAAATTGGAGCATGGTCTCGCAATTTTCGGACGGGAAACATGCTTGGAAAGCGCAAAAATCTTGTTTCGACTTCTATTGCCGATTACTTCATGTCTAGTTGAGTAGATATTTTTTAACTATTTTTTGGTGTTTTTTGGTGTTTTTTGGTGTTTTTTCAGAGCTTTTTTTCATGGGCTCTGTGGGAACCCATACTCTGTAATAACCCATACTTTCTAGGTCCACCGAGGCTCATGGGTTATTACAGAGTTGACTGTATACCGAATTCTTCTTGGGTCGCCGCCATTCGGGTTAATGCTTTCCATCCCACTGGTGGCGAGAACTGCGAGAATGACTCCTTGCTCCCAGATACTGAAACAGGGTCAGTTGTCAAGCCAACAGACATGGTCCCCACACTTACTTTCCAACGGGAGTTTGCTGCGAGTCGAATATTGCTCGGCTTGTTCCATGGAATGACAGAATGCTCGTGAGACCTGCGGTCGCCGAAAGTTGCTCAGCCTGGAAGGTGTTTAAACAGCTGGCAATATCGCTGGGGCATTGTAACCCAAACCGTCTTAATCGCAGCAGATAGTGTTCCAATTCGTACATAGTGCCGGCTCAGCGATCGCAGAACTGAGAAATGAAACGGTACCTACCATCCAGCCCCAGTGAGAATCCCGTCTGGGCAACTATGCTCAGATCTGGGTATATATGGTCCAACTGTGCTAATGTGGGCTGCCAGATACGCCAGATTCAATTGCGTCAAATTCTCGAAACTGACGTCAATCGATTTGTTCTCACTTCTGATGTCACTTTTCTCAAATCTTGAGATCAAAAATTGACTTGATGAAATTCGGCGGCGCCGTGCCATCGCACCAGCCGAAGAACTGCAGCGGAGTTTGAAACACTTTTGACTCTGTACTACCATCATCTCCCCGCTTTGGCTCTCCCTTGTTTTTCTCTGCCTTTCGAGTGTTCTCGTATTCTGCTTGTCCCACCCTCATGCGCTAAATGCAATGCACACAATCTTCCCCTGAGATAGAATAGAGTAGCTGTCGCTGGTTTGTCCTGATTGACTCGTATTTGTCTATTGTTCTTCTGCACGCGAGGTCTCATTGCACTACGGCCACCATCTGCGTATCCCGTCCACTTCGGTACCACCCTATTCTGCATTTGGCTAAGGCGGCATCCACATCGGCCTCCGATATGCAAACTATCCTCTACAAACATCAAATATTCGAGGAGACTAGACACGCCTTGCTCTGGATCGATCACCTCGAGCACGGGTAAATAGTATTCAATGTGAGTCTTCGTACTCGTAATACTGCTCTTGTTGACTTTGATCTCGCTCTTCCAGAGTTGTTGTTGTGTACGGCGAGGCCTGTGTATCATTGATTAGAATTCAATAGTGGTTTCCTCGAAACACATGTCCGGAGCACATCGGAATGTAGTGAGTGCGTTTGATCCGTTGCTCTTCTCTGGCTTCGACTGGAGCAAATCCGAGCAAAGCAATCAATTTTCACTTCGCTCTTTCCATTTGTTTTCCTTCCTCAATTTGCAGCACGCTCGTATGACGGCTCAAAATTGAGGCAAAATGTCCGAATCTCGGGTGCTATGCACCTGCCAACGATATTGCAAAGGCGGAAAAAATGTCGGCCGCTCGACTTGGTATGAGCATGTACCTCACAGAGCTGGCTCTTTTGCGGATCGCCAGGGCTCCTCGGAGTCTTCCGACGACGACTCCGCAGAGTCTTCATCCCATTCAGAGAGAAACCCCGACGCCAATGTCTATAGCGCAGATCACCGAGAAACGGGTACAACGGTGGAAGACCGACCGGCTAAAAGACGGCGCATCGAGGACGACCCGGAGCCTGATGATGATGAGCTAGACATTGACCATGTAAATTTTCTCTCAATGCATCCATTTTCCCGTTTTTTATTATCGGCACCAGCTCTCCGACGATCATCTTTCTTCCAGACCTTCTTCACCCATAATCGACGATCAAATAGATCCTGGCAGCATCGCAGATGTGCAGTCAAACTCGCAGGACGGGACCGTAATTGACGACCATCCAGATACGGAAACCGTGCCGCCTGATGTCAAAATAGAAGATATTCAGCAGGCATTAGATTTCATACAGGCAGTACAGAATGCTTCCCTCGAGAATGGGGATCTGGATGACGAGACTGTGGATCGTCTGCGCAATCCCATCCAAAAACAGCTCGATGTCTCGGACCCCGATCTCCGCCATTCGCTGGATCTATTTCTTGCGACATCCAACGCCTCTGAAAAAACCTATAACGACGTCCGTGATGCAACTCTCCGGCGCCATCCCGATCACCCGGTTCTAACACATCATCAAAGTAAAAAGACGGTCGCGGAGATGAGCGGTGTTGTTCCTATCGTCAATCATATGTGTCCAAACACCTGCATGGCGTATACCGGTCCTCTCGCGCACCTCGATGCGTGCAAGATTTGTGGAGCGCCTCGTTTCAATGAGGATGGGCCCGCTCGTGAATTCTATACCATCCCGCTCGGTCCACAGCTTCAGGCACTGTTCCGCTGCCCTGAAAGTGCTCGGGATATGAAGTATCGTTCTCAAGAGACTCAGAGAATACGGCGGGAAGTCGAAGCTCAGTACGGAAACATTGAGGTATGGGCCAGGAACTATTATTTAATATTCAGGGACTTATATAATATTTCAGGTGTACGAAGACTTATACCACGGGAAAGCGTATTTGGATGCTGTCGAACGCGGAGATATTACCGACGATGATGTCGTCGTCATTGGATCTACTGACGGTGCGCAGCTGTATCGCAACAAGGTATCCGACTGCTGGATTGGCATTTGGATCCTCGCAGATCTCAGCCCCGACAAGCGTTACAAAAAGGTGAAGGTGCTGCCGAGATTCTTCATTGGCGGCCCGAACAAACCTAAAAACTTCGACTCGTTCTTCTTCCCGAGTATTCACCATCTCTCGGCTCTTCAACGAGAAGGCCTGCGTATTTGGGACTCTGCATCGAACCGAGTCTTTACCTCTCGACCATTCCTTCTCCTCGAAACAGCCGATGGACCCGGTTTGACATATCTCAATGGCCTACAGTAGGGGACAGTCAAAGCCCGCCTATTTTGGAAGCGTGGGAATTTGGTATATGCTGGTCGGGAGATCCCGTTTGGCGACCTAGAAAACAGTTTCTATGTGAATTAGGACGCAAATGAAGAGATTTGCACGAGCAAAATTTCTAAATTCTATGATTTTTCCGAATCTGACCTCAAAATATTGAGAAAACCCATAAAAAATCGCAAAAATAACGTGAAAATCGCCAATCGCTTCCGTTTGACAAGCTGGTCATGATCCCGGCAAAAGCTAACAATTCTATCGACCCGTTCTTCTGGGAAAAAAAAGATTTGATGTGACAATTATTTGATCCGGAAACAGCACAGAAAGACATATTCATCCGAATTGTTGCTTCTGTTGGTTAAGAATTGGTTCCAAAGCCATTGATTTGTGATTTGGGTAGGATTTGGAAGAAATCCACCTCCCGAGGTCCAAAAGGGGTACACACAATTTCGTTCAACTTGGCCGAAAAATTGAGAAAAACCAATTGCTCGTGGGAAAAACTTCGGAGGTATGTTTTTGGGCTCCTTTCGTCGAGCTGAATCTGATTCTGGACTCTGATTTACTCCAAAAAGAGCCTTTCACACGCTGTGTGATATGCGGTCTTTGACTGTCCCCTACTGTAGTTGGTCATCATGGCGCATACGGGTGCAGGCTCTACTGTCCTGTGAAGGGCCGTCGTAAAGGATCAACATATTACCCCGTTCTCAACAAGCCCAACGACTACAACATCGAGGG